>OZ017757.1:600000-859875 GCA_963969365.1 Asterochloris sp. CNOR1 | reverse complement strand
CTACCATTCATCTGTCATTCAGGACGTGGTGGCGCATTCACAATTGTGGGTGGTGCTCCCAGGCTGCAGTTCTGGCAGCGCCCTGCACAGATCGCACCCTGTCACAGCAAGGCCATAATGCGGCCAATTCTCCCAGTCACCTGTGAGCCTGGAGGCAGGAATTCATGCTCTGATTCTTCATGCGCCCAGACTTGAAGGCACGAAACAGGGTCCCCTCAGGCCCGTAGTAGACCCAGTTCATGATGTGGGGGATGCTGCCAGGTGGCTTGCTCATCTCATGCTTGAGCTGCTGCACGGTACCCCGGATCATGATGCGCTGCAGCTGGTCCGCCAGACCAGAATGGGCAGCTGTCCGAGGCAGGCTGCAGGCAGCACGGAGTGGTGTGAGGCATTGCGCAATGGCCTGTATGGCAGCCCTCCTTGGCAGGCTGTATGGGAACACAGGTTGCGCACTGAGATCATGTTAGCCAGCAGGCTGTCGGGGGGTCAAGTGCACGCAGCACAGTTTAGTGCTGGGCTGTCAAGTAAAGTCCAGCCCTCATGGCATCACCCCCCCCCCCCCCCCCCCTCCCACCCGGGCAGCTGCATGAGGCTGAGGCTTCTGGGGCTGCGCTGCCTCTGCTGTACGTGAGCCTGAGCGTGTACAGATCAGCATCAAGCTGTAAACCTGCTGCCTCAGGAGAGCTGCCTTGGTTGGCTGCAAGAAGCACATGTGTGCAGGGAGTATCAAGCTGTGAAAGTGGTGCAACCAAATAGCTGCTTTGCCAGGCTGCAGCTGCAGAAGCATGGGCAGGGTGGTTTGAATGTGACTGACATTGACACTGTCACTGTAAGCTGTGGCTGTGCTGTTATTGGGCAACAATGCCTGGCAGGCTGTGTCAGGCAGGCTGACATGATGCCAGACACCTCCATGGCAGGGCAGTGCAGAATGTACTCAGTCAGGCCTTGCTGTGCTGCCATTTGACTGCGTCCACCTCAACTGGTTCCACAGCCATGTATTGTGCTGCCGCATGCACATGTCACCCTTTGACATCAGCTCCAACTCACGCTGCAAAGATGTCCTGCACATGGCTTGAGAGCGGCGCCTTGTCAGTGGCCTGGCACATGCTGCACATACTCAGGTCCCAGACTGCAGAGAGCGCAACATCACCATCAGAACTTTAGACAGCAGCTGACGCCACCAGGTGCTGCAATAGCAGGAGCACCTGTGAGCGTGCAGGCAATGCACAGGAGAGCTGTGACTAGCCATCCCTTTCCAGCAAAGTCAAGATCTATCCCTGCCATGTGGGTAAAGTGCTCCTGCAGTTGCAACGCAGTGAGCAGGCTCAGTCGTGCTGCACGTTGGCTGGCTGTCGAAGGACTGTAGCAGCTGTGCATTCACCGAAAACAAAGTAAAGACAACAGATGGATGGCTGACCTTGCACAGTCGAGCTCTGTCTGAACGCCTGATCAGACGGACCGAATGGCTTGGCGCGGCGGCCAGAGAGAGAGAGACTCGATTTAAAGTCCGGGGGCCAACGACCGGGCATGGGACCAAGACAACACAGTACCTGGTGTGAGCGACATTGCGCAACCCTGACGCTGCAGCAGACGGGAGGATCGCAAGAACTCCAAGGTACATTAGTGTAGTAATGTATATGTAAAAGGAAATGAACGCGTTCTGGCCCTCTTAACAAGCCTCTGCGCCGTGGCCGACTCCGTGACAACAGTTGTCAGGGGGTGCTGCTGATATGCTCACATCAGAGACGCAAAATGGAGGCTCATTTGACCCTGAGTACTCAAGGGCAGCCAGCACCGTATGGGTCAGAGCAGACCCAGAGGAAGCTCGGCTGGAGTCCCAGGGTCTCCTCTCGTATGGATCTGAATCTTTGGCGCTCCTCAGCAGCACAGCCCTGCGAGCTTGCCTTGGGTGCTTGGCGCTGAGCCTTTTTGGGTTTGGTCTCATGCTGCTAGTAAGTCAGACAGGCGGAGTTGGGTTGGTGCTGAATCATGGCGGCATGACCATCAGCTTCAGACTGGCATCACAACCTGACATGGCAGTGCTTACAAGTGGTCACAGTGTGCACCTGGCATCAGGGTGAAACTGGCATTAGGAAATGTCCTTGTGTTGCAGGCCTCCCCACACCATCTTGGAGGTCGGTACAATGCTTTGACAGATTCAGCTGCCTCACAAGGTGCAGTGCCCTGGGTATTTTGGAGTGACGGCCATTATTTTGAAGCGCAAGGCCTCCGTACTTGCCGGCAGCTGCAGCAGACACAAGTGCGGCATGAGGTGCCATTTATGCAGGCCATGTGTGCTTGCTCTCAAGCTAGTCTGCTTTGGCATGGCAGACCCATCATCCTGAGCATGTTCCTGAGTGGAGGTCTTGCCTGCAGGCACCTGTACTCTGAATCGTTCCAACTTGGTCATTGCAAGTGCCAGAGACATCTCTCAGCTGTCTGGTTGGCTGACTGGCTTTGAAACAGCCAACTGGGACCTGGCAGTCATTCTAAATGGCTCTCAGGATGTTGAATGTGCACAATGTGTGCATGTTGAGCAGGCACAGGGCGGCAAGTGGCAGATGGTTCTCCAGTTCTTGACAAACCCTGCTTTTGAGCAGTGTTACAGACCCCACTACAAGCAGGTGAGCCATACTGACATGTTGCTGGTCAACATGTTGCCCCATGCTGGTTAGAGCCTCAGGAACAGTCTGCACCACTGCACCTTGCAAATTGCAGGTGTACATTCCAGATGACGACATGGCTCTAACTGCAGCCTCCATCAGCCTGTTGTTCGACTTTCAGTCCCGTTTCAGTCTGGACCTTGTGCAACCCATGCCATGCAGCCCATCCAGCCCTTGCACCCCTGGCAGTTTCATGTTTCAACAGCCTGCCTCAGCCCTGAGACATGTTGGCTGGGTGAATGTGACCGTGCCAACCTTCAGCATGGAGTTTCTGCTGGACGTTGTTGTGCCCACCCTGCAGCAGAATCAACCAGGTGATAGACCGGGGAGTCAGTATCCCTCTTTCAGATTGATGCCTCGCCAGCCACTGGAGGATGCTTCACCCGCACCAGAAGCATTGCTTCTATGGAAGCAAGTGTACTGCTTTTACAGGGCGCTGAAACTTCTGTCCCTGCCTGTTGTGTAGGTGATGACGATATATGGGGGCTGAGGTTGGGCAAAGCCAGCATTGCAATTGTTGACCAGATCTGTCAGCTCTCATTGCTGGGAAATGGTCCATTCTGGGCACTTCCTGAGGACCATGGACTATCCAGCACCTTCACATCAAAGGTTGGTCCTAAGTGTGAGATGTTGGACCACAAACAGCAGGCAAATGCAGCCGCTGCTGAGTTTGTTGATGGATTGGTGGCGAAATCTGCAGAGACCGCGAAGCTGGTCAACTGAGCCCCCCTCTACTGATCAGAGCAATCAGTCAATGACAGGGCACCCACACCGCTGCTCCTTCTGCCGCAGGTGTGCTTCAGCTACACCACCAGCAGGGTTGGCGAGCCTCACGAGCCAATTCAGGTTTCAGCTGTCATGGTTAGACCCTTGGGCTAGGTGAGTGTTCTGGTAACCAATTCCATGAACCGTGAGGCTGCAAACTATAAATATAAGCCATCTGGTTGCAGGGTGCTAGACGCATTGCCTTATAATGTTTGATCTGGAAGCAGCCAGATTTGATCCTCACAAGCTTTCCCCGCCTTACAAGGGAACCTTAAGTACAACCTGGCATGCTATGTTGGCATTGTCTTGAAGCTCTGCACTGCTCCTTACTGCCTCAAATGGCAACCAGCCAGCTGGCACCCTAGGGGAGGCCTCAAAAATGTCTCAGCTGCAGTATCCCAGGAGGCGCATGTGCACAAAGAATGCATAGCGCGTTTGCGTTGGCAGGCACCTAATCTCAGAAATGCAGGAGGACTGGTACCTCAGCTGTCATATCTATGGAAATTTGGTCTGAGCGTCACATGCTACAAAGGGACGTGGTGCTCTTGATGCTTTGGCGCCTACCATTACCTCTCATGCACTGCCAATGGCCACAGGCTGTGGCATCAGTCCCGCATTCTATGTGTAGTGCACCCTGCCCATGTAAGGGACCAATGCAAACAGGAGCACCTACTACATGATGCTTCCAACAACATCAGTGAACAGCAGAAGGCCTCCGCAGCTGCGTAGCAGTAGCAGCAACTTCTTGTGTCTGGGACACTAAGACCCTAACATCATTGGTCTGTGCCTCATCTGCTGGTTGCATGGCTTCCACAGATACCAATGTTGATGCGCATCAATATAGCCATATAAGTAAGAAACGACGCTTTGCATAGCTGATGTATGATATGGGGAGGCTGCTGGTCTGTATGTACATACATTCACTGTGTTGTTGCAGACTATAAAGGCCTTCTTAGCTTAGTCAACCTTGCCTGCTCTGGCGGCACAGCAGGCCTGCTGCTGCAGCCTAGGCCTCAGCGCAACAGAATGTTACCTCCAGGGACCCGGCACAGGAAGACGGACCATGACAGCATGTGTGCATCTTATGATTGTGTCCTCAGCATTAAAGAGCCTACTTTGCTCATGTATCCAGCACTTATCTGGGCAAAACAGGCTCTGAAAGAGCGCAACAAGCTTGTTGCTGACTCCTTAAGGATGTTGCTGACTCCTTAAGGAGTCAGCAAATGCCCATGCCCACCACTTCTGCAGTTTGCAAGAGGCGTCTCTGGCAGCGTGCAGAACAATGTTGTCAGCTTCAGACAGGTCTTAGGGTATTCATCAGCTTCAAAAAGCAGCAACTTTGCAGCTGAGGGGGACTGCTCACCCTGGGGTAGGGGGGAGCACTCCAGGTGGCAGGTCTCCATGCTCATACGGGGGCTCAGGCGGCCTGATGTCAACTTCTGATGCAATGAACACATGAGCGCCTCTAGAGCGCGCCCGTCTGGCTGCCGCCAGAGAAAATAGCGCCAGACGCAGGTGAGGGCAGCCCTCATGCTGTCCACCTTGCCGGGAGTGTTCAGTACTCTCTCCAGAATGGTGGGCAGCTTGTAGATGGCATGAGAGGGCATTCTCAGTGCAAATTGATGGTAGGGCAGCACGTCCTCAAAGTCCATCTGCAGTCAGGACAGAAAAGGGCTCAGATGCTGCTGTTCACCTGCAGCTCATAGCAGCAGCTGCGACCCACATAAGCAGCTGGGCCCTGGCTTGCAGGCAGCTTAACCTTACATGGCATTGCGGCAGCATCACGTCCCTGGCTGACAATGCTTAGCTGCAGGCATTGCCAGGCCTGGGGATTCACGACCTTGATGATGCAGCTCTCACCTCAACGTGATCAGCAATGACCAGTGGGATGCAGCCATTTAGCACTGCCAGCTTGAACCGCACGCCCCACCCTGCCCCAGTGGCAGCCAGGCAGAAGTGTGCCTGCTGCATGTGGTCCTCATGACTGGCGTCCAGCCCCTCCTCATCTCAATTGATCAGCAGGAAGCCTGCAAGCATCCAACTAGTTGCGATATCTGCTGGCAACTTTGAAGCAAGGCTGGGCCCTGGGCACCTCGGGGGCAGGAGCAGGGCAGGCCTAGTAAGACAAAGCCTTGCTGGTTGCCTCTCTAGACTGGTTGCGGAACATGTGCCAGACTATTTGCCGCACACCTCGAGAGTAGCTGTGATCACCATTCTGCAGCAGAGGTGTTGTGGGACATAGCTGAGTGGCAGACAGACCAATGGCATGCAATAGGCAGAACCCAGAGGCTCCTGCTCTGCCCTGCGCACCTGAATGCCGCCAGCAAAGAATAAGGTGGTTGTCCGGTTTTCAGCCTGCAGCACAGAATGTTGTGGTGAAGGTGATGTTGAATCCCGTGCAGGGCCGGAGCAGGTCCAAGCCACACCGCTGCAGCTAGGAGCTTCTCTTGCCAGTCCATGACATGCATGATCTCAACAGAGCTGCAGGAGGCGCGGTAACAGAGTGCCTACCTCGGGCTTTAGCAATTCAGGATGGAGGTGGTCAGATACACTGCTGGGAATGACTGTGTCCTTGGTGGGGACAAAGCATGGCAACACAGTCCTGGGGTACAGCGCTGCATGCTGCTCTGGGGCGTGCTGCAGAACCTTGTCATACGGGCAGCCATAGTGCTCCAGATGCTCCTCCAGAGAGCATGTCCGCTCTGCGGTCATCAATCCCCAGTGCACCAGGTGCCTGGAGGCAGCCACCTCTGCCACCACCTCCTCAGCAGGTGCAGACCCACAGTACCCATGGTCCTGCATGCAGGGAGCAGGTTTGCTGCTCAAACTGTAAATGGAGAAGACATCTCAGATTGGTGCAATACTGCAACAGCTGTGGTCCTGCATGCCAATTGGGGCAGGCTCCAAGCTGCTGTTGCCGCACTCACACTCAAGGTGCCTTCAGTTGTCAGCTCATGCAGATGGCGTCTGGCCACATCAATTTTGTCACTGCCGACCATGTGCTGCCTCCAGCACCCTGCAGCACTGCTTGCAGATGCATCTGCACATTGGCCTAGGGCCTGACAGCCGCTACCCAGCTGCGCCAGCTGAAGCTTGGCTCACAAGTGGCTGCTTGAGCAAGTGCAACAGCAAGCACATTGTCTGCAGGACTCTCTCAGGACGTTGCCTTTATTTGCAGCGTCACGCAGTGGGTGCCCAGCAGCTGGAGGCTGTTGCTGACCTGAGTCCAGATCCAAAGATGGTCAGAGCCATTGTTGCGCTGCCACCAGGGGTGCTCCTCCTGAATGTATTTCAGGGCAGACCTGACCATGCTGTAAATTGCCAGCAGACCTGTAGGCAGACATGCACAGCCATCACAAAGACATCGTGCTTGGGGCAAGCTGATCCAGCCTGGCTCCAATATCAACAGCTGGCTGCCTGTCATCAGGCCAAGCATGTGCCAGGCCAAGCTGCTAACGCGCCAGGAGGGGCAACAATGCAACTACATTGCACAGGAGCAGCCAACACAGCCTGCCAACAGCTGGCTGACAACCAAATCAGCCGCCAACGTGCTACGCCAACCAGCCTGAAGTTAGCTACATGTTATAGGAGTGCATCACCCACCCAGTTCAGCCGCATCCGGATGAGCTTCGCAGCAGTAAAGCCAATTGTCCACCAGGAAGAGATGTGCTATCTGGGGGTCAGCAGTGACGTAGGGGCTGTTGCGAATGGCTGCAGGTACCAACTGCTCATCAGCATAGATGCCTTGTAGCAATCTTGGGTCCAAGCTACAGTTCACAAAACGCTCAGGATATATGTAAATTGTGGGCCAGACAGTGCCGCCAGCAGCTGGTGACAGCGCACCGTCTGCCACCTCTAGAAATACAGGACAACAACATTTAGGACAACAACAACATCAGGATGTGTGCGGCCAGCTGCATGGCGGGCTGCAGCTAGGCAGCGCTTGAATACTGTCCAGTCCACCTCTTCTGGCCAGACTTGCTGTCTGCCGCACTGCACCACCATGAGCTTGGCCTGCAACGCCACGTCAAATGGGTGAGCCCCTGAACGGTAACAGTGTCTGCTGCTGCTCAGACCACGCTGACTGACCCTGAGGGTGCCAGTTGAGATGAGCTCTGGCTGCTTGGGTTGTGTCTGGCAGTGAAGAGATGTGACCTGCCCAAAACAGGGCACTGCCTGCCAGAGCAAGCATCAACAATTGCAAGCACATCCTTCTCAGAAGGTTCCTGTCTCCAGCCTGCATCTGCTTGTCTGTTGTAGGCCCGGCTTTCAGGACAAGTGAAAGTGTGCATGGAGGTGCACCACTCAGCTTGCTAGTGTCCAGATGGCAGCTCTGCCTGCCTACTGCTGAGGTTGTAAGCCATCTGCAGGGCGATGTTTGGAATTGCAGCTTGTATGGTCAGTTGCTGCCTGACACGCGTCACACACGGTGACCATGAAACGCACGATGCGCACGACGTGTTTTCAAAACTTGTGTGAGGTGTGGTGATTCATGTTATTTCGAACTTGTTTCTCTCCACTCGTCTCCTGTCTGCACGTGTCTGTGCTTGAGGCTAAGCGCCACATCTCAAATCTGCAGCAAGTCGCAGACCACGCTCGGCCTGCGAGTGCGTAAGCTGGCGGCTGTTGTGGGCCTGTGTGAGTCAATGAGCAGATGAGCCCGGGTCTGCATTGACTCATGGTCTCATCTGCTGCATGTGTTGCAGACACCCTGCAATAGCCTGTAGAGGTGAGCAGCACCATGTAGCCCATGCATATGTTGCCATCCGGGTGCACCCACTTGGGTCCTCTCTTACCACACAGGCAGCGCCTGCAGTGCTTACACCACATAATACCACCTGGCCTTTAAGTTCTGCACACCTGGCAGACAACAGCTGATCATCTTCAAAAGCACCTGCCAGCGCAGCTGCTACAACCTCCTGTAGGCAGACTGGTGCCCAAAGCCGGCGACATGTGAATCTTTTATCTTCCCACTCCAATGACTTATGGTCGACGTCCCAGGTACCTGGTGCCCACCGGTGCTGTCCATGGGGGTGGCCTCTCAATCAGGGTCTGCGCAGACAGTATCGTCTCACAATGGTCTAGGTGCAGACAGCTGTCTGCAGATGGCAGACAGGTTGACACATGTATGTGTCATGCCCAACATGTAAGCCTACATGGGGTCAAGCATATCATGAGGTTGTCTGCTGCCCAAGATGCGCTCACGGGCATGGCCGCCGCAGTCGCTAACAAAATTGCACTGGGGCTTTGTACACATGTAGCCAATCCACAAAAGAGGGTTGTCGATCAACTGAATTGCAAGGTCTTCATCTGCCTCATCGCATGGTGTGTGAAGCATGCCACTGTGAATCCTCGAGCACAAAGAAAGGTGAAGAAATATGTTCACATCAGCGGGATTTGAAATCAGGCCACAACTCTCAAGAAGCTTGCTTGTCTGCTGGGATCAACCTGTCTCTTTTGTCCCTGATGCCAGCCAGCACTGTGGCTAGTTCTGCGCAGCTACTAAGACCATGTCGAATCTGTGCGCACATATGAGGGCCTGCCTCATTGTTGACTCATCGTTTCTTATGACGCCCATATCTTTCCCACAATATGAAGCTTTCCTTTCCAAGCGACAAAGAAAGAAAAGTGAACACGTTCTGACCAGAGGGGATCTGCTGCCAGGACGCAGCCTGAGCGGCCTGCCACCACTGGACACCTTGGCAAGATGGACGGGCAGCTTGCAGATAAGCGAGTTCTTGCGAAGGAGGAAGGTCCAGCGGGGACTTCAGCGAGAAGACGGTGGCTGAAAATCTAATCGCCCATGAACAGCAACATCCACATGATCCGCGCAGCAAAGCACATGCAGTGGTCTGCAGATGTGGCAAACCAAGCAGGCTGCACTGCTCCTGCAGGACATGGGGAAGGCTGGCGCTTGCATCATGGGCCATGTGAGCGCTGGTCTTGTACCGGTGTTCTGGTCCCATGCAGTCTTTGTTTGACTCAGAAGCATGGCAGACATCCTTGGCTATTGACATACAAATTGCACAGGGAGTGGTTCCTCTTTGCCATGCAGACTCAGCTGGATGTGTCTCTCCTCGGGTCTGGTGGTGCTTAATAAGTACCTGCTGTCATATGTGGGCTTCCAGTACCCCATGACGCTTTCTGGCCTTGGCATGGCGTTCAGCGCAATTGCAAGCTTCTTGACATGCAAGGTGAGGTGCATTGCAACAGGGCTGCTCATGAGACCGCTACATGTATTGCTAAGCCACCAAACATAGTTCGCCTGGCCAAAAGGTGTTGCAGCATAGTCAAAGGACACTCACTCACAGAGTTGGTAGGTGTCTGGTGCAGGTCTTCAATCTGGTCCCTTCCAGAACACCCATGACGGCCAAAGATTATGCCACACACGTCATGCCAGTCGGGCTTAGCATGGCCCTGTCGTTATTCTTTGGGAATTTGAGCTACCTCTATCTGTCTATGAGCTTCATCCAAATCCTCAAGGTGAGCATGTCAGGTGCCTGAACTGCTGGCCAACAAGGGACACTGTTGGTGGCAGCGCATGCTGGCTGGCCTTCATTACTGAGCATTTGCACGTCCGCGTGCATGCAACATCCATCAGCGGGGCTCTCGAAGATGCCGCTGCCAACATGAGCCCTGTGAAATTGCTTTGCAGGCATTCTCTCCTGTCAACGTCATGTTTGCCCTCTTTGTTGCTCGCTTGGAGACGCCAACAAGGCAGCTTATGGGCGCCGTGTTTGTGATCACCGCTGGCACAGCCATTGCATCCTATGACGAGATCAACCTCAGCTGGCGGGGTCTGGCGTGTATGGCTGCAGCTGAAGTTGCTGAGGCCACAAAAGTGGTCCTCACCCAGCTGGTGCTCGTCAAACACAATTTCCACCCTAGTGAGACTCCACTGTTTTGCATGTTGCAACCCGTGAGGCCAGTCCAGGTTGACATTGCTTGGTCCTCATGACAGGTCTGTCTGGCAGCTCCCCCTCTGCAGTCTGCACTGCTCTGTGCATTTATTTGCGTACATCCAAGGTACCTTCGTCATGCCTGCAGTAGAGGGATTGATGTACTTGGCGCCTGCGTGTGTCATCTGGCTGCTCCTTGGCATAGTCACCTGGGAATTGCCCCAGATGCAAGCCTCAGACGCTTGGTCCATCATGGCCAGCATGCCACTCCTCTTTGCCCTAGCAGCTGCACTTGGCTTTGCGGTGAATAGCTTAACCTATGCTGTCGTGATTCTGGCATCCTCAACCACACTAAAGGTACTCAAGCTGCTGCTTGCAGACATGTCTTGATATGTCCACAGCCCATGATCATGCCTCAGCTGAGAACATTGCACCTTGCAGGTGGCTGGCACCTTCAAGGGTGCAGTTGTGGTTAGCATCGGTATGCTCTCTTTGAAGGAGGTTGTGACGCCCCTACAGGTCAGGGCTTTGCAAAAGAAGGCTCACTCGCCTCGGACTCTTGGTGACTGGCCAGCAGTGCTTAAGACCTGAGCACTGCTTGCAGGGCATAGGGTTTCTAGCTTCCATCTGTGGCTTTGCCTGGTTCAGCCATGTCAAGATGCAGCAGTTGACCAACAGCAAGGACTCTGGCCGCTTTGCAGTGGCCAACATGCAGCACTGCAGCAGTTTTGACCCTGAGGGACAGCATTATCTTCAAGCCCATCTGCAAGAAGGTGAGGTTGTACCCTGTGAACCAAGGCTGAGCAGGTTGAGGACACACCAATGGCTATGTGCAGGTGTGAAACGGGATGGCAAAGATGAGCAGAAAGATCAGCTGAGCAACCTCTGCAAAAGTTTGGCCTGGGGGCTGACGTGGTTTGCTCTCGGTGCATGCATATGCCTCCTGTCAGGTGAGACTCATTGCACTGGTGCCTGCTACAAGGACTTCTGCAGCTGTTCAAGCCTCACGCCACGCTTGCAAATGTGCTCAGGCTCAGCAGGTTTCATCGTCAACCCCTCAGCGGCACCCCCTTCCTCCTGGAGTGGAGCCAAAGAGTGAGACACATGCTGTTTCTCTGGTGACCATGAGCAGCATGCCGTGCGTGAGGCACACCACCTATGTTGTAATACAGACTTTTGGCTCCAAGCACAGTGCTGTTGCACCCCTGCTGTTTGTGACAAGCCTCTCCATCTAGGCCAAGCAAATGGCAGCGCAATGTCTGCTACGTGCTGTAGAAAGCCCTCTGTTGGCTGCAGGTGCCACACATTGCCCCTGGCACAGCGCTTTGCGCACCTCATTGTGCAAGGAGATATGCATCAGCTCAAGCATGAGCTGTGCAAGCCTCCAGGCCATATTCCTCACATTTTGCACAGGGTATACATAAGTGACTCTGAGACCCTCAGCCAAGCCATTGATGATGGCAAAGTCGACGATACCTACATTCGTATATGTCAATACCACTACCAGTGAGTCTGCAGATTGCCAATGCCTGCACCTGTGCACATGCCACAAGTGCTACAGTCAAACGCACACACAGCCTGCCATTGCAGCAATAGTGTCACTACTCAAGCAATTGTAGCTTTGGTACAATGCCCTACAGCAACATCGCCACTAACTTAGGCCAGCCCAACTTGATCCTGCACTGCAACCACAAAGCCAGCATGCATCCCATACATTGCAACTTGCCCCATAGTGAGCATACTAGCACAACACTGCAGGCCTCTGCTCAGAAGATGAGCCGGCCAATGAGCTAGCCAAACATTGCAGGCACTGGGTGCACATGTATTGGAGCAGGGAAGAGGTTGAAAGATTGCTAGAGTCAGACTACCCCGAGAGCACCAACACCTTCAGAGACATGCACTGGCCAGCGACGCAGTCTGACTTCAGCAGATACCTCATCATGCACAGGTGAGATGGGCACAATGAAGCTCAGGATATGCTGTAGGGCTGAATCCTACGTCTTGCACTGATGCTGCCACAAGAGGCACCTGTCTCCGCATAGCCATGACTAGGTGCAAGCAGATGGTTTGCTGTCAGGCACATGCCTTCCGACTGCGCCAAGCATTGAAGCTTTCCCAGATGGTGCTGCAGAATAGGCGGGATGTACCTTGATGCTGACATCGACTGCTTTAGGCCAGCAGACGACCTCATCATGGGGGCTGACATGGTGCTGCAAGGCACCGCTGGGGGGATCGCCAACAATTTTGCGATGGCGTCACGTTCTGGCGTGCATTTCTGGGAACTTATGATCCAGGAGGTCACGTGGCGTGCCCTGAACGTGTCACATGCAGACAGCGTGCTGCAAATGACAGGGCCACCAGTCATCAGCGATGCAGTCTGCAAATATGTTGGCTTCAGCAACTACAACCACTGCTGGGACAACATTGCCGGCACCCATGTGGTGGCAGGGCAAGTGATTAGGCTGTGGCCCCACGGCAGCTGGTTTTCGCCATGTTTATTCAACGACCAGCTGGCCATATGCTCAAACAAAATCAAGCAGCAACAGGCAACCGGCAACTTAGCGCACAACCTAACTGGAATGCACAAGCATGCTGCCAGTCGGGTGCGCATAGCAACAGCTGGTAATTGGTAATCCTGCCCTTTGCTGCATGACAAACTGAGTGCATCATGACTGCATGTTCACTGTCTTTCATGTATTGTCAGCAGCAGCCCCTAGAGGAGCCCTCAACAATATCAATATTTTAACAGGGCCTTCAGACCAATACAAATGGCTTGGCCGCTAGTAGGAGGCAAGAGCTAGCGCTTTGCTACAAATCCAGCTCATCACCTGATGCCAGCGTAACAGTTTGTGGTAATTCGCTGACATGAATGTGTGAGCGCACGCTGTGTGCATGCGCAATTGACAGACATATTCATGCCTTGGCTGACCAGCAGTTGATGTGGTTTAACTGACAAGTGCCAGTGTGCCCACTATGTGCCATTCAGCAATCTCATCCTCACATGCACGTGCATCAGAAGGGCAGCTAAGTAGACTTGCCTGCCACAAATCAGGACAGGGTTGTGTACCGTGTCTGCGCTGTTGGTGTGACAACCATGTGTTGCAAGGCTGTAAACTGCCAGTGCATGCAACGGCTGCTGAAGTGAAGATGCCTTGCGCATGGACAGATCCATCCCCTGACTTGTCCTCCCCACCCTTGCACAGAGCACGAGTCGGCTAGTGACTGTGTCAAGCTGTATTGGGCAGACAAACACCATTGCATGATGGGGCACTATCTTGATAGTGTTCTGACCCTTGCTCAAGCACACCTTGCAACTGCAGATTGACAGCCTCCCCTGGCACCATCCACCCAATCCCTGATCAGAGTGAGAACCTCTTGGAGTGCAATTTGTTATGACGTGTCTGCCAGGGAGACCTTGCTGGCTTTGTGGTAACTCCCATCTCGGCAGCCCTCCAGATGCACTCCGTGAGCACAACGTCGTTGGCACGCGCACTTGTTTCAGTTCTGGTGATGCACTCCTGGATGACCACCGCGTCGCGCTCCTGGAAGAAGCCTCGCCTGAAGATGACCCCCCCATGGCTGCCTGATTGGTAGGTGCCGAGCCGGAAGGGACAAATCAGGCAGTAGTCCAAGTCCAGCATGTGCCCAGCCTGCTGTGCTTGCTCGCAGAGGGTCTCAGAAGTGCCTGCACGCCATCATCATGAAACCCTCAGCTCCTGATAATATGCAAGCCCCTGCCCACTTCTCTGGGGTGCAGCTGGGTTGCGAAGGGTCTTGATACTGCCTGCAGGTCAGGCAGGGCTAGCAGAGCTTTCAGCAATCAGACAAGCTGTTTTACGCTGCCCTCATCAAGTCCAAGTTGGCTAAAGGGGTTTTGAGTTCGATACATGGCTTGCCGTGGCTTGCCGTCTGCGCCTGCTTGCATAAAGGCTCAGGTGTGCCTGCAGGGCAAAGCTAGTGACTGAGCATGTCAAGACTCTGATCATACAGGCATAGCCTTCTTATGGACAGGAGAAAGACCAGACAGGGCTGGCGAGAGCCTCAACGTGTCAGTGGATGTCCTGTAGCAGGTGGCACAGGGAGGCAATTTGACACGAGTCACATTGACTGCAGGCCATGCAGTAGTTCACCTCAAGCACTTGCCCTGCCTCCTGCACCTGCTTGCACAGCGAACTGTGCAGCTCTAAGGTGGTGCACGCACACCAGAAGCATCAAAGATGCTACCTTTGCAGTACTGCAAATGTATGTGCAAGGTATGTGCAGCCTGCAGGGTGTTTACAGTATGTACAGACCATGTGTTTGGGTCAGACCACATTGGAGCCAGCAGCATACATGGCAGGGCGTCTGTACAAGCAACACAAGAGAACATCATTAGCGGCTAGCTAGCTCAAACTCTACTGACTGCGCACATTGCTCAATACACCAGCTGCTTGGGCATTGAGAGCCGCCGGCTGCCAACAGAGACTGCGTTCAGAAGGTCGGGCTGCCTGCAGTACAGAGGACCGTTACAGGTTTGCCATGCTGTTACAGACACTAGGCATTGCACACCGCCAGCTTTGCCTCATGCAAGAGGTCCAGAGCTGCCTGGACCAGGCACAACTGCGACGAAAGGGCACCTGTGGATTTGTTCTTGTCCATGGGGGCGCTTCTTGCCCTTGTTGCCACCGCGCCCCGCGTTTGAGCCCGTGGCAGGCCCATCGTCAGTCAGCTGGGGAGCCTGCTGGCTCTGCAGAGCAGCCAGCCTTGCTTTGACTGGCTGCAACGTTGCTTCATTTTCTGCAAGTTTGGCTAAGCGAAGCCTCTCATACTTTGACATTAACTGAGTAGCCTGCATTTGCACAAGCGATGCCATGGGGCAGCTAGCAGCTTCTGAAGTTCAAGGGGCACCGCCCTCGCTTGTTAGACTCAAGCATGGAGGGCCTCATGCGCACAGGAGAGGCTTCAAGCACAGCAGGCGATCATCTTGAATGCACCTAAGCAGGCACTGTGCATCGTCTGCCCCTGCCAAGACTGCTGCCCCTACCACGACGACCCCTAGCAGCTGTCTGTCTGGCAATCTGCGCCCCATCTCTGCCAACACCCTGCAGCAATTTGCAGGGCACTGTGGCCAGCACTCACATACTCATCAGCCCAACCGCCGCCTCACAGTGCTGTAAAGGGAAGCACTCACTCATGAGCAGCACTGCAAGCTCTGTGGCGGAGTCTGAAGTAGATATCCCACCTTACGGCCATGCAATAAGGGGCCTTCACCCTCATTGAACTGAGGCTCATCATGCTTTGTCAAATGTTTGAGTTGACTGCAAGGCAGGCAAAGGGCTCAGCATTCTAGCATTGACAGGTGCGGGGCGTTGTGAGGGCAACACCCGCTCGTGCGCAAGACGTTCAACCTGACAGGGGCCAGGTGCCCCAGCATAGAGCAGAGGAGGGCTGCATCATGCACAGCTCTGGCTGCCTCTGGTGACAATGCTGCCACAGGCTGGGGCAGCTGCTCTAGTGCAGCCAGCCTTACCTGCTCCGAGAGTGCCACAAACTTGCGGGCGTCAACCCACTTGCCCTGTTGCATCAGCAGCCCTGGGTCCCTCATCTTGCTGACAGTGCCCACTTGCTTGTTGAGGCTGCTATACCAGCTGAGCAGCTGCTGCCTGGGCACAGGCAATCCCTGCTGCTGAGCTGACATGAGGTCCACTACCTTGCGGGCAATGCCGACCTGCAGCGGTGAGGCTGCTGCTCAGCGATTGCCTGCAATGCTGGGGCAGGCAGGCCTGTGGCGGCTCTTGAGCAGGCAGTGCATGGCAGGCAGGCAGAGGGCTGAGTAAGGTGTGCAAGCTGAGCTGAACTTTGGACTGCAACGCACCTGGCGCTCTACGTGGACTGCGCCACAGCTCCTGGCCAGCTGGAAGGCCATGAACTGGCTGAAGTTGGTGGGGCTCAGGTACTTCTCCAGCAACGGCTGGGTGAGGCCCTGGTGCTTGTGCAGCCCAGGTACAGAGTCAAGCCATCCAGCAGGTTGCGCCAGGTGCATGACAGGCCTGTCCAGCTGCACAGGTCAGGCAGCTGCCAGTAGCAAGCAGAAAGGGGGCGGGGTCAGGCCAACAGTAGTTATCTGCGAGCAGGGTGCTGGTGCCAACCAGGCCACCTGAGCAGCAGCGGGCAGCCACTGTGCATGCTGTCGCTCCTGCAAAGCACCCATCGCCTGTGCAGCGCAGGCCAGGCAGCCCTCCCCAAGCGTCTGATGAGCCCCAGGCATGCCCCGCAGCGACCAGCATCTGCGCATGCTGGCATGTTTTCAGGCGGCAGCTGCAGCTGAAGCCTAGCCCATGAGGCCTGGCCAGCACTAAGAAACTGGCCTGGAGTTTGACCTGTATCAGTGAGGATTTCATCCTGACCAGGCAGCAGCCGAACACCCTGCCTAGGTGTGAGTGTTTTGCCATTGCTGACATGCTGTCCCTGCAGCAGGGACTGGCTGTATCTTCAAGCTGGGACTATTCATGGCTGGGACTATTGAAGGCTGACATCTACATAGTCCAGGGTCCTCTTTGAGTCTCCAGAGTCCTGCTTCTGCTCATCAGCAGCTCCACCCCTTTGCCATGTCAAGTCAGCCAAGCTCTAGTTGACCTCCAGGAGATACATCGCAGGAACTCCACAGCTGTGGCCGACCAACCTAGGAGCTTTTGTGAATGCCTCATTATATTTGCAGGGGCTCTGTGCCCCATAGCTTTTTGCATAATGGGTGCAGAGCCCCTGCACCCATATGCCTGTCAACGCTCATGGGTGCTGAGTGGGTCCATAATAAATGCAGCTTGGTCTGCTGGTGCGATTTAGCTGTGGAGCAGCTGAGGTGCAGGCAGGCCCTGTTCTCCTGTGCCTTGCTCCTCCTTCTCATTGTGTTCAGGTGGGCTGGCCTGATCTGCTGTTGCACCGTAATGCTCAGCCTGAGCGGCTCTCTGTCAAGTCTTTCGAGGTGGACTCCCTGCTGCAGGATGTCACCATGAGACCAGATGGAGTCAGGTAATGCCCACATGCTGGCTGGTGCCACAGCCGGCACTGCTCAATATGTTCTCCTGTACCCAGGCACTGCCTGTAATCGAGACAAGAGCCCAGGCCCTGTCCCACCCTGGCAAGCAGCTCTGAGCTGAAGGGCCGGCATCAGACGCTGTCAGGATGTCAGGGGCTCTGTGCCTCTTAAGGCAAGCTTACTTGTGTGGCACTAAAGTGTGCAGGGCCCTGCACACGATTGTATATGTGTGCTGAAAGTGTGCATAAAGTGTGCAGATTAGTCTGCTAGTGCAGTGACTGCACTGTGCGGTGAACTGGGTGCAGTCACAGTGAGTTTGTAGGGTCTGCTTTGCTGATCTTCGCGCTTGCATTGTTTTTTTGGCTGCACAGGGGCCCTGTCCTGCTTTTGCTTCTTAGCAGCTCCACCCTTTGCCTTAGTGAGTGGCAGGCAGCCAAGCTCTAATGATGACCTCCAGGAGGGAATCACCAAAAGTCCACAGCTGTGGCAGACCTAGGAGCTTTGCCTGACTCCCAGGCCTCAAGACTTCTGCCTCACCATGTTTGCAGGGGCTGTTAAAGCCTGCAGATTTTTGCCCCTAACAATGTCAGAGCTATGTATGCATCATGTATGCAGGGGCTCTGCATACATAGCCCTGACAGGCTTTTATATGCTGAATGTATGTGATATGTATACAGCTTGGACTGCATCAGCGCTGATAGTGGCAGGGCTCGCAGCGCTAGCGTGGCATCTGCATAGCAGGGACCATATCAGAGACCAACAGCTCAGGTCCTGTGCAAACTGCCATTTGCTGTGAACCCTTAAACACGAGGTCCTGTGCAACAAAGCAGTTGCTGACGCGCTGGCAGCAAGGTCTGGTCGTGTTAACCACATTATTGTGAATTGTTGACTGCCAAGCATTTTAGAAGCAGCTTTCGCTTTCCAGCACCCACGTAAGTGTGCTACGGGCTGCCTTCAATACCATTAGGCAGCTGTGAATTAGGCTGCAGGGCAAGATGCCCTGTGGAGGCGGGGATCACAATCCGAGTCTTGACCCACACTGTCGCCAAAACTCTGATTGCAGTCAGTAAGCCAGACTGTGTCTTGTTGCATCTGCCCATCCTTCCTTTGCCGCAGCCAGAAGGTCTATCGAATTTGTGGTACAGCTGGGTCACTGCAGGCCTCAGCTGCTACAGCCAGCACCTACTCTTTTGCCACTGCCATGCCCCAGAAGCTGCAGGCCCCAGAACTCACATTTTTACTGGAGGCATGATGAGCTGGCACTCTCAACCCCGATCAGGACTGCAGGAGACTGTCAAGCAGCTGAGCACACCTCAAAAGGTGGCAAGGTTATGTGTCAAAGGTGGACAAGAAATAATTTATTTTATATTTAATGGGGAGTCAGTGTGGAATAAGTGCTTCACAGCAAACAAGCAGGGAGCCTGGCAACTGGCCCTGTGGGCAGCTGGATCCACGTGGGCACACCTTACAGGTAGCTGCTGTAGGCACACATGGCACGGTTTCAGCTGATTGTAGAAGCAGACCAGGCAATGCCGAAAAGGTACTTTGCTAGAGCTAGTGCTGCCCAGTTCCGGCTGAGACAGCTACAAGCAATAGATGTACGGCGTCATTGCTTGCATCAAATTGTGCATCAGCTTATGGCATCATAAGCGCTGATGCCCCTCACAGCGCTGGTCTGAGCCACCTTCTGCCTGCGCAAGGTGTGATCAGAGGCTGCAACTGCCTGCAAGACAAAGGCGTCAGGGTTGGCTGGCAACAATTTGCACATGACTGCATCAATTGCAGTTGATGCTGGAGGCAGCCAACTGTACTATGACTGTGCACAGCAGGTGGTGCACCACAACCACACGAAACAGTTCCTCAGGGAAATTGCGGCCAATGCGATGCTGCTTGCCCTCTTTGGCGGCACGAGCTGCGTTCTGGTTGCTTGCAAGCTCATTGAATGGGGCAGCAAGCTCTGCCATTGCTGCATCTCTACGCATAACGTTGCCTGAAGGCCCCGCTCGTACTCTGAGAGTGGCTCAGCTGGCACGGCCTGAAGGTGCATGAATATCAAGGCTGAAAGCAGTCAAGACAGCCGGCTGCAATTATCATCTTAAATAGCATTGTGGGTGCTTGTCATTTTTGAAAGGTCAGAGCTGCAATCAGAAGATGCAGCTACAAGCAACGGTGGATGCTACCGAGGTGAAGCATCTGTCTTGGCACCTTTCAAGCTTCATGATGAGCTGCCATCCGCCTAAGGTTGCGTGTGTCAGAGGGTGGGGGCTGCCTGCAGTGCAGAGGCACCTTTGCAAGTTTGCTATGCTGTTGCATGTATGTAAGCACTGCAGCCTGCCAGCTTTGCTGCATGGAAGAGTTGCAATGTCGCCTCAAACATGCAGCACAGGTGTTGGGACTCCCGAAGTCCACTTCAACAAAACGGCACCTTTAGACTGATTTCTTGGCCGCAGTGACCTCAGCCAACTAACATGATGCAGCCCATGTAGCCTGCGGCTACCGCACCGTGCTGTGAAGGGAAGGCTCATTACTGGGCCACACTGCAACCTCTGGTGGTGGTGGTGGTGGTGGCTGGTGGTGGAGTGGGTGATGGATGTCTGCAGTCCACATCCCACTTTTGCGGCCATGCACTAAGCAGCCCCACGGCGCCAGCCAGCAGCAGGTCTGATGTGGCACCCAGTTGCCATGTCACAGGCTGCTCAAGCTCAGGGGCCAGAGAAGCAGCCTGCGACTGCGGCCTTGACATCTTCCATGAACTGCAGCCGGGAAGAAGGTCAGCTTGACAGGGTGGCCAACAGCAAAGCAGCAAGGTTGCACCTATGACTGACCATGATGCAACTCATGTGAGATTGCCTTGTGCAACAAACTCAGCACACCAGGGCCTTCAACCCTGGGCTGAATGTGCCCGCCAGGAAGTCCTTTGAGGATGATGAGTGCATGTGGCTCTGTGGATGCTGAGAATGCCTTCAGGGGGGTGTTGTGGAGGCAGCACACCACATGGCAGTCTGGACATTAAGCTTGCTCCCAGCCCTCCCACCGAGGATTGCCGCTGTGTAAACAGCTGCTGTGGTACCAACACTGTATGCAGTACAGCAAGAGCAGAGCTGCTGCCTTTCATAAGCCAGTACAGAGGCCGCCTCTAAAGTGTGGACGCCATGGGACCGCCCACACAGCGCACCTGCATGGAGTCCTAGACCCCAAATCACAGGTGTACCTCCGCGCGAATGCGTGGGGCTGCAGCCCCTGCACAGGGTGGCGCGCGTGCTGGACTCAAGTAGAGCTGCTGGGCTGGGGCTTGCGCATGGACCCACGAGATTGCAGCTTGCATACAACTTCGCTGCCCTGCAGCCTGCGCGCTTTTCTAAGGGTCTGTAGCTTCTGTATAGGATGGCGAGCGTGCTGAACTCAAGCAGAGCCGTTGGGCTGGGGCTTGCGCATGAACCCACAACATTGTAGCTTGCGCACAGGGTGACGCGTGTGCTGAGCTCAAGCACAGCCGTTGGGCTGGGGCTGGCGCGTAGCCCCATGGGCCTGCAGTTTGCACACAGCTCTATGGGCCGGCAGCTTCTGCGCAGGGTGGCGCGCGTGCTGAACTTGAGCAGAGCTGTTGGGCTGGGGCTTGCGCGTAGCCCCATGGGCCTGCAGTTTGCACACAGGGTGGCACCCCTGCTGTCTTCCAGCACCACATTGCCAATGACAACAGGCACATAGGCATGCAGCTGCATCAAGCGCTGGGAGTTATACAGCTGCGGGTGTAGTGAAGATCTGTATTGCTGGCATGTCTTCACAGTGTGGTGCCAACTGGTCCTGCCTCACACTGCTGGCAGCTTTTACAGTGTTTTCAGCCAGACTTGCACCCAGATGTACACACAGGCTCAGCTGAAATGGCAGAAGGCTGCTTCACAGCAGGCTGGTAAAGGCTAAGCTAAAGTCGAAACACTGGAGTGCTGCCGCTGTGTCCTCAGCCACGCCAAGCTCCTCCAGCTGCATGCACACGCGGCCAGGCAAACGCGGGCTGGGCTGAGGCACAGAAGCAGCGCACAAGGCTGTTTGAGCAGAAGATCGAGGGTCTGATGGCTACAAAAAAGGCAAAACACGACTTGGACTGCACAGTCTCCAGCTGGGGCGGTGCTGTCATGTGCTTGAAGGTGCCTCATCTCTGTCTGGGTGCAGACCTGCAGCACAGCACTGTCAGGATCAGGTTGCTGCGGGTCAGTGACGGAAGACGCGCGCTGATGTGGCTGCAACGCACAAGTGCACAAGAGCACTGCATGCAGTGCAGCAGCCAGGCATTCCAACAGGCACCAAAGCGATGGTCTGCCAGCTGCCAGAAGCCCATTTGTTGGCGCCTGCTGTGAGCTGCAATTTGACAGGCTCTGCCACCATGCCATACTCTGCGCAACTGCTGCACTTGCTGCATGCCCACCTGAGTCAGCCCTGCTGGCCGCCAGCAGCCGCAGCGTGTCCTGCCGTGGAAGGTGCCGGGGTTCTTGGGTCACAGCCGTCCTCCAGGATGCATGCCACAAAATAGCTTGATTTCTTCAGGTCGCCTTTCGTGTCCAACAGCAGCTTGTCATAGACCTGCCGCTGCTCCTTCTGGTCGCTGTCGCGCTGTGGCATGTGGAAGCGGTACGTCTGCTGTGACAGCAACATCTGCTGGACCTACAACAGCAGCACAGACAATGTCAGGGACCGCCGCTGATTGCAGCACTGTCCAGCCCACTTCCCATGCTGCCCAGATGCGCACACCACAAATGGTCAGCAGAAGAGCAGACTGTCAGTGTAGAGGCCAAGTACATGGTCAGGCTGGTGACAGATGGAATCCTTCAACCCCATGAGGTGCTGGCAGTGTCCAGCCCAGACACAAAAAGTGGCCTCATGCACAGCTGCACAATGCCCTGCTGCTGGGTGCCCCAAGCGGCAGGCGCAAGGCGTGGGACAGCACTACACGCGTCCCGCTCGGCAATGCATCACACGGTGCAGACACAAACAGAGCAAGGCAGGGAGGTTGAAAACCTCCCCAGCTCACCACCAAGTCCGGATATGCCAGAGCTGCTGGCGGCACAGGGTATTGGCCAGTGTCGTCTGCGTCAAGCTTCATGGACTGGACCACCACCTCTCTGAATGGCCCAAAGGTGTAGGGCTTGGCCTCCTGGTCGCTGCTGGCGGCTGCTGTCTTGTACCTCGCATCTGCAGCAGAAGCACTTCGAGGGCTGACAAGCAGGGCTGCACCAGCAAATTCATCAGAGCAACCATGCCAGCCCTCAGACGATGGCGGACCACATGTTCTGCATGGGCTCGGGGTATGCTGTACATACAGAAGCAGCTCAGGGCAGGGCCGTTGGGTGCCTTGAACAGCATCACCAGGTGATGCAGTGACAAGCTGGATCTCTACTCCACCCTCAGGCCCAGCAGGCAGGTGTGCAAGCCAGCATTGGGATGTCACAGCGGCAGGCCATGGCAGCAGGCCTCCACGCAGGCCAGTACTGAACACTGGCCACAGCCCTCTGACGCTGTACATACTTGGGGGTAGGCAACACCAACAGCTGCCATCAAGCAGGGACAGGGTAACGAAGGAGAGGGTTGCTCACCTTCAAAATTATGGTCCTGCCTGTCAAAGTCGGGCACCAGGTCATCATCTGAGTGACGATATGGTGGTTTGCCATATTTTTTGATGTTGGCTGGCGATGTTCACGCAAAGCAGCCCAGAACGCTCTCCCTCACAGCCTTGTTGAGGTTGCTGCGGTGCTGGCGCGCTCTGCTAGCACCCTGCACCACAGAATGCCTGGATCAAAGGTGGGCCAGCACTGATTGCGAGTGCAGAGGCTGCTGCGTCTGGTGGCAATGGACGGCTGGCATGCACTCATGTACGTACTGCATCTGCAAGGCCAGTGCGGCGCTGGCCAAGCACCACTGCTTGCCGCAGGCATGCACAGGGGGACGATGGTCTTCAAGGCAAACAGCATCTGGCAGCATTGTGGCAGGAGCAACATGGCGAATGCGCTCACCAGGTCCTTGACTGCGGCGAACTTCTCAAAGTCTGACTGCTTTGCTTCTGTGACGTCTTCGAAGCCCAGATGCCTGGCTGCCATGACTGCATAGTCATGCTCTGCTGGGAACATGGTGTGATTGTGCATGTGGGCCTGGCAGACCCTGGAAAAGGCTGCCGCATCCTGCACGCGATTGCAAGGCATGGCAGTACTGGCGTGATAAGCGCCTCTAGGGACACAATGTGCAGCTGGCGCACAGCTGAAGCTCATTGATGACACCCTCGAATGCTGGCCAGACATTGCAGCATGTAAGCGCACAGCGGCAGTGCTGTGCAGCTTGAACTGGTGCACTGCACACTTTCCTTCACCAAGGATGACAGTGCCACAGAGCCAGCAGCTCACCAGGTCCAGGTTGTCGCTCGCGCGGCCTGCACGGCCTCCCTGCAGCAGTGCGTTGAAGCACATCAAATCCTCCTAGCGCTGTGGTAGGCGGTACAGTGCATGCCAGCCATGGTGCAGCAGAGACAGGAAGCTACCAGACGAGCTGCAGGGAGCGAGGCCCAGCATTCCACCCGCAAGTAGCCCCGCATTCCAGCAGCATTGCCTCCATGCCCTGCACTCCAGACTAGACTGGGGAGCAGCCAACATGCCAGGGTGCTGCATGCGGCAACTGTGAGCTCTTGCACAACCTCACCATGCCTCTGGCTTGGTGCGGCGGAGGACTGCCCTCCTTGGAGCCCTTGCTGACTGCCAGCAGTTCAGCCAATATGCCAATCGCCACCTTAGTGGCCTGCAGTTGCTTGTTGCCCATTGTGATGATGGCGGCAATGCCGGGCTCGATATCAGCTATCTCTGCACAGGACAGGCGTGTCAGGGGCTAGCAGGGATGGACTTGACGTTACAGCACTGACAGCCAACTGCGAGCAAGCTCGACCATAGGGGACGGTGACCGTCTGTGCATACAAGGCGTCTCTTCAGGCCCTGAGAGGCGGCAAAAGTCAGTCTGGCAGCAGTCTGTCTGCCAACCACCAATGACGAGCTGCAGTGAGGAGGCAGTCCCGTACGTGATGCAGACATCTCCACTGGGAGGGTAGGCAGGTCTGGCACTCCAACTGCAGCCAGTCGGCCAGCGCGGCATGCAGCCACACCAGATTGGTTGGGGGAGGTCTGCAAGGTTCAGACGCATGTCAAGCAGGGGAGCACAGATCATGGAGGTGCCAGGTTGGCAGGGACAGATAGAGAGCTGCTGCTTCAAGTAGGGGCCCTACCACATCATCACCCCCAGGGCCTCCACTGTCAGCAGATCTGCTTGTTTGGCCCTGCAGCCACAGGAGCAGTGTGAGAGACAGCGCTCTGCAGGCCTGGATGTACAAGGGTACATCCTGAGATTGAAGTTAAAGACACTTGCAGGAGTTGATGGCGTATTCCCGCTTGTGCCAGGGCCTTGAGGATGCATCCTGCTTCTGACACTCCTGGGGCGCAGCATGGCGGGCCCGCGTCTTTTCGCTCTCGGCGGCATGCTCTCTTCACGCTCCCGGCTCACGATCGGCTACAGAAGAAGAAGAACTTCAAGGGAAGTTCTGAGAGGTGTCTGGGGGGAAAGTGTCAGGCAAATGATCATGCAGGCAAGGAGTGGAAGTGCAAGTTGTGCTGCAGTGCAGGCTTCAGTCTCACTTTTCTGACCTACGGAAGAATTTGCAAGGTAGACTTGCAGCAGCACAAGGTTCTTGATTTGTATGCCTCATAGTGGGATGCAGGGCAGGCAACATGCGTTGCTGCGTGGGACGCTGTTCTGTTTGCTGCAGGGTGCACTCAACAGACCAAGCAACAGCTGCTGCCGTGCTCAGTGTCCCATGCAGCGGCTTGGCTTGCTGGGGCCCTGCCTGTGCAACCAGCTGGCAGGCCGCTGGCAGGCCACAACCCAGTCAATCTCATGATGCAGGGAGGGCTGTGAAGCTTCACAGGACTGGACCTCCTGGACACCAGTGAGCTCCTGCTGATTTTTCTGGAATGCGGGGGCAGTTGGCAAGACTCTCTGCGAGACCTTCTGTGAGTCCTTACTGTGCTTCAGCCCAGCTCAAGCTCCACTGCCATGACATTGAGACTGCGTGGCTGGCTGGCAGCACTGCTCATGCATGCATTTGCCTGCAGGTCCCCTTTGCTTTGACCACCCACCGCGACCGCTGACTGCCCGCACCCCTCATGGAGTCTCACTGGTGTCGGCACTGCCCCATGAAGTTTTTCCGAAGTGAACTTGCCCTCCGTGCGCACAAGCGCTCTCAGGCCTGTCTGGGAAACGCGCCGCCCGCGCGTAATGTGCGTCCTCGGCTGACAGGAGCTCGGCCGCAACCCGCCGCAGAGCAGCAGCACCCGGCGCCTGCATCAGAGGACCCTGCGCTGTGGGACCCCTTGGACTTTGACATGCAGCGCTATGACGAGCAGCCTGCTCAGGAGGCAGGCGCTCATCAGCTTGATGAGCAGCCAGCCCGAGGGGCAGGTGCTTCACAGCCAGATAGGCAGCAGCAGCAGCAGCCGCCACATCCTGATGATTGGACAGCTGAGCAGCCATGTTTAGACATGCAGATAGACATTGAGCAGGCGCCTGATCAGCAGCCACTGGTGTTGGATCCAGTCACTGGGAGATTCGAGGCTGCAAACCTGCCCAGAGCAAGCCTTGACCTGGCTTCAGCGTCCAGAACATCAAGTGGAGGAATGGGGCAGAGTTCAATGCCTTCCTGGATGGTGCTGGTGCCCAGGTGAGCCCCTCTTCTGCACTCACCTGTCTTGCGTTGGAGTCCGTCTTGCATGCAAGGAGTATCATGCTCTGAGGGGAGGGTTGCCTGGCCTGCTCTAGCCCACCTCCAGCAAGCTATCCAGCTGTGTGTGCAGGTCTTGGTGGCTTGTCTGCCTGCTTGCTTGCTTGCTTGCAGTAAGTGTTGTGATTGGCAAAGTTGTCTGCCTGTGGCCGACTGGCTTTCCCTGATGAGGCAAGCTGTTGCCGAGGGTGTACATATGCACTGCCTCTGCTCTGACAATGGACCCAGGGGTTTTCAACATCGCGAGGTGTGGGACAGTCAGTTGGTGGCCTCAATCTTGCTCTGAACCCAATGTGACCAAAGACACCATGTGGCTGACAGCTGGCCGGCATGCGATGCACTGCATGGCTGTCTGATGCTGCAGGCTTGGGACACAGGGGCAGTCCCACTTTCCTTTTGCAACCGTAACTACAACTTCACCTTCAAGTACCGCAGTTCCATTGAGGCCCTTTGCGAGCTTGCGCGCAGTAAGAAGGTGAGGGAGCTGTGCGCCCACCTGCCATGGCGGCCACGTAGCCATGTAGCCTGCCCCGATCATCGGCCTGCAACTTTGTGGCAGTCATCATGTTGTCCTGCACTGCAACGTGCCTGTTGGAAGTCCACTGCTTGTGCAGGCTGGGCCTCTCCAGTGGGATGCAGCACGCACTATCATGGACACTGGGGAGAGAGCATGGAGCTCTTGTCAGGATGCAGACTGGCTGGAGCGCAACCAGGTGCTCCCTGCAAGCCCCACGACGTGACAGCTGCAGCCTGCATTGGTCCAGCTGTGGGCTGAGACATTGCATTTTGGCAGTTTGATGCTGCTGGCCACCCAACTGAATGCACAACTGGCAGAGGTTGTGTGCTGTGCAGGCTCGTCTCGGCGGCACCCATGTCCTGCCCTGGGCGGGCTACAATGATGTGTCTGTCCTGGAGCGTCATGGTGACAGAAAGTTTCACCCAGTCTGCATCTCCTGCCTCCTGCATCCTTCAGGACACATGATGTCACGGGATGGCTACCGCCGCATCGCCCTCCTCCCAACCATTGACGCCAGCAGCTTTCCAGGCAGTGGCCTTGACGACGTGAAGGATGCTGGGTGTGCAGATCGGTCGTCTGCCAATGTCCCCTTGCTCCTCTGCAGTCTGTTGCTGCATCATGCACCCTGAGCTGATTTCTCTCTGCGGTGTGCAGCACACTTTCCGACCTTCAGCGGAAGATAGACACTGCCAGTATGAAGATCATTCTGGCGCCGTGGAAGCGGACCAGCCACCAGTAAGCCCTCTCGCTGCGTCTGACGCTCTCCAGTGCAGCTTTCCTCAGGGTGAACCTGTGTGCCTGAGGGTGCTTCTGCTGTCTGTGCTTGTGGGTGGCGCTGTGAAGGAGGAGTATTACACTGGCCTGGCCCGCAAATCACTGGTGCCAGGTGCCGTCATGCACTGTGCAGGCCTTCACCTTTCTCTGGTTCTGATGGCCAAGTGCGCATCTGCTACCCAGTGCTGGCGTTCTGGATAGCAGACCGCAAGGGAGCCAATGCTCTGCCTAATTTCAAGCACTTCCCGGCAAGTTTCTGTGACACCTGGGACCTCGTGCCCAGGAATGAGATGCACAATTTCAGCAAAGAGTTCCCACCAAGGACCGCAGCAGAGATGCGAAAGGTGAGATGAACAGCCACAATCTTCCAGATGACAGGCTTGGGTAGCCGCGGTGTGCAGGGGCAGGCTGCTCAGAACGCCTTAGGATCTCCCAGTCTGGACTTGAGAACGTTGTCTGCTGAATGCTGGCCTTGGCTGATTCGTGGTTTAGATTTACTGGCTGTGTCTGCAGGTGATTGGTGAGGCCCAGGACCTCATGCATCAGGGCAAGCATGCAAAGGCCGCCAGACGGCTTGATGTGTACTCCCTGCACGCACCTACGATGGTAAGCCCTCTCTCCTTGATTTCGCGCGGGCACCATCTTGCAGCGGTAGAGCCCACTTGCTCTGTCTTCCGCAGACATGCCTGGATGGCTTCAATACCAGCACGGACTGCCACCGCCTCATCTTCCCTGACGCAATGCACAACACAAGCTCAGGGCTGCTGAAGCACCTGCTGGACCTCACTGAGACCGCGCTGCAGAACAGCAGCCAGCACGAAGACATCCAGGAGCGCTTGAAGCTGGTGCCATCCTTCATGGAGCTGCACCTTTTGGCAAAGCGTCTCGCGGCCAAATACATCACAGCTGCCCAGAGGCACAGCCTGGGGGCTTGCATGCCTGTGTGCCTGGTCGGCTTGGTTGACATGGAGCCCTACATCGCAGCCTTCACAGGTAGGGCTGCTCAGCGGTGTCTGCGGCCTGCATGCATGACAGCAGCGTCGAGCCAGCTGACCACAACCAGTCATGTGTGTGGGCGCTGTGGGCAGCAGCGCCCACGCAGGCCCAGCAGCAGGTACAATTCTGCGTGGTATCGCCATGTGGTCGGCCTTGCTCAGGCATGCTTGCATGCTGTTTGGACTGCTGACTGTCTGCATCCCCAGGGCAGCTTCACGCTGCATGACATGCAAAAGGACGAAGGCCCTCGCCGTGCCACCTACAAAGCCCATGTTGATGCAGCTCTGCTGGAGTGGGTGGACCTTCGGCACATGCGGCTGCACACACAGGCCAGCCTGGACGCCCTTCGTGAGGCGAGGATCAGGTGGGCTGGCAACTTGTGGCAAATCACCTTGCAGCAGCAACTCCCTGTGGCCAACTCCAGTAGAGAGTTGTTGCAGTAGTGAAACTTGATTGCCATTCTTCTAGATGCTGGCTGCTGCACTGCAGCATGGCTCATTGCAAGGTCTTGGTCACCTGTTCTTGTGGCTCTCCAGTTCCTCTGCCTGTTGTCCCATATTGTAGCTTCTGGGTTGTGGTGCTTTGCAGAAAGGTACCGGTATGCAGACCTGGGCAGCTCAGCCTCCCGCAACGGTTGCAGCTCAAAACATGTGAACAAACAAACGCAACAGACAAGTGCATGCAGGGGCTGCCTATTGGGGATGACCAGGAGTTCCCGACTCCCCAGGCGCTGTGCTGCAGGGCTGCCATGTGCACGCGTTTTACACACACAAGCTCTGAGATGTGCGGGCTGCAGGTTCCATGATGCTGCGGTTGCGCTGCCAGGCAAGTCCTGGGCCTTTCCAAAATTCTGGGACATGTACAAGTATGAGGACTTGATCAGAGAGTTTGGCAATGTGGCAGTGGCCAACGCCTCCTTTGTCGAGCGCAGCCACATTGACTTCAAGGCAGCCAAGCATTTCACGAACAACCACAAAGGCTCCCTGACGTCTCAGGTGGGTTGCAGGGCAATGAAAGGCTGCTCCCTTCTGCATGCCAGGACAAGCCTGCATGTGGTTGGGCATAGCCACAGAGCCAAATCCTAGGATTGTCCCAGTGCCATTGGCAAAGGTGCTTTGGCGGCTGCTCAGCATTGTCCACTCCTATGTTTGCAGCTTTCCCTGGACAGGCTGTGCATGCCTGGAGCTGGCATTTTTCTGCCAGCTGAGCGCAACGTGTCATGCCCACATGGACGCCTCAGTAGCTGGCGATGTGCTGACATTGCCCAGTGCACCTGCACAGATCAGCAACCAGCTCAGGAGGGTGGACGGGGTGCGTCAAGGACTGGAGGACATGCACAAGGAACAGGATGTGAAGGCCACAAGTGTGGTAAGCCTTGCCCCTGTTCAGAATGCAATGCGGGCCCACGCCCCCCACAGAGCGCCTGGCGGGACAAAATTCCCCCAAAAACCAGTCAGGCAGCTCGATGGCCCCCCACCCACTTCCATGGTTGCTAGAGAATGGCATCTGTGCATGCACTCTGCTCAGGCTGTGCCTTGTCTCCTGCCCAGGCTGAGGCCGCCCCCTGGGCTGCGCCACAGCAGAAGCTGTGCATGCACTCTGCTCAGGCTGTGCCTGGTCTCCTGCCCAGGCTGAGGCCGCCCCCTGGGGCTGCGCCACAGCAGAAGCTGTGCATGCACTCTGCTCAGGCTGTGCCTGGTCTCCTGCCCAGGCTGAGGCCGCCCCCTGGGGCTGCGCCAGAGCAGAAGCTGTGCATGCACTCTGCTCAGGCTGTGCCTTGTCCCCGGCCCAGGCTGAGGCCGCCCCCTGGGGCTGCGCCACAGCAGCAGCTGTGCATGCACTCTGCTTAAGGTGTACCCTGTCTCCAGGCACAGAAGGCACTGCAGACTGGCCAGCCACACCTCACCAGCCGGCACCGCAGGATGGACTATGGGTCCCTGCGCCCACGAGTGTCAGGTCGCACTGCAGAGGTGGCAGCACTGCTGCAGCGTCAGCCAGAGCTGGAACACCTCTTCAGGGCAATGGCACTGCACCTGGCTGACTACCCAGAGCGCGACAAGAGCAACCCCGATGGTACCTCGCTGGAGGAGCTGCCAAAGCTGAATGATCCCATGGTGTGCCAGCCTGACTGAGCCCATTTGCCGCTACAGCTTAGGTGCCTTGGAGGTCAAATATGCCCAATAGGACTAAGTGGTCTGCTTGCCTGCAGATCAAGGTGGCATCGGCTCTTGGCATCGTCTTTGAGCGGCGGCTGGGCGATGCCCTGGTGGGGGCGACGCTGAGAGCTGTGCCTTGCTTTGGCCGCTCTGCAAGACCCGCTTTTAATGATGTGGCCGTCAGGTGGGCAGCGATGCTGTTGCATGGCAACACCTGCTGCTGCCAGGGAGCAGGCCGCTCTTTGTGCCGCGCTGTTGGAAGACCGAGCAGGCTGGCAGCTCAGCACAGGGTCCGTAGATTGCAGGCAGGCACACTGCAGCTTGGCCTGGCGCTGGGCCTGCAGCTTAGCCCAACATAGGCAAACTGCAGCAGGACAGCTTGCTGGGTCTGGCTGCTGAGCAAGCTACAGGGCTTGCAGACATTGCCTATGTGGAGCTCACGACTGTGGCCTGATGCCACTCCTGCACAAGTACAGCCGCAAGAGATGACCCTGTTGGCAGCCGAGTGTTGACAGCCGTTGGGCATCACAAGCTGTTGTGTAACACCCTGAGAATGCAGTGTTGGCCAAAAGACGCTGACGTGCTGCAGGGGTCAGGGCGAGCAGCCCTGGTTTGCACAGCTCAGGTTGCTGTTCAGCTACAGGGCAAACCTGTCAGGGCGGGAGGTTCCAGTCGCCTTTGTGCGGTGGTATGATGCTGCTGGCAGGCGCAACAGGCGCACAGGCAGCCTGACAATGCAGCACCTCATGTGGGCAACCACCAAGGCGCGCCGTGGGGGCCCAGAGGTGCCCTACTATGACGTCATTGATGTAGACCAGATCATACGGCCTGTCTACATCCAGCCAGACCCAGTGGAGGATGGCTTCTTTTTCTACAATCATTATGTGAAATGAAGCGCAGCGTGGTGGCTCGCGCAGAGTGCTGTTAAATAATGCTGGTGCAGCTGCCAGCAGGCTGCTTGACTTTGCGCCCAGAGAACACCCAAGAGTGCTCTGCCTTGGCTCAGCTGCCCATCATAATCAGCTCTGCTCTGACGTGTTACACGGCTGAGGCCTATAGTTGTCTGGCACAGTGCCAAGCTCGTGAAACATTCAGCAAGCTGTGTACCTGCTGTGTCTGCAAATTATATCTGCTTGCAGCAGCAGCAGGCGTTGGCGTCAACATGAAGCATGCAAGCAGAGTTGCATGGCTTCAGCAGACATGCTGCTCTCTGGAGCTCTGCAGATGCACGAGGCTGCTCAGCGCCAACAGGCACGTGGGTAAGCAAGGCACTTCAGGTGCATGAGGCTGCTCAGCGCCAACAGGTGTGTGGGTATGGGAGGCACTGCAGGTGCATGAGACTGCCCAAAGCCAGCAGCTGTGCTACTCTCTGGAGATCTGCAGGAGAAGAAGACTGCTCAAAGCCAGCACATGTGCTGCTCTCTGGAGCTCTGCAGGTGCACGAGGCTGCTCAGCGCCAACAGGCACGTGGGTAAGCAAGGCACTTCAGGTGCATGAGGCTGCTCAGCGCCAACAGGTGTGTGGGTATGGGAGGCACTGCAGGTGCATGAGACTGCCCAAAGCCAGCAGCTGTGCTACTCTCTGGAGATCTGCAGGAGAAGAAGACTGCTCAAAGCCAGCACATGTGCTGCTCTCTGGAGCTCTGCAGGTGCACGAGGCTGCTCAGCGCCAACAGGCACGTGGGTAAGCAAGGCACTGCAGGTGCAGGAGGCTGCCCGGCGCCAACAGGTGTGTGGGTATGCGAGGCACTGCAAGTGCACGAGGCTGCTCAGCGCCAGTAGGTGTGCTACTCTCTGGAGATCTGCAGGAGAAGAAGACTGCTCAAAGCCAGCACTTGCGCTGCTCTCTGGAGCTCTGCAGGTGCACGAGGCTGCTAAGCGCCAACAGGCACGTGGGTACGCAAGGCACTGCAGGTGCAGTAGGCTGCCCGGCGCCAACAGGTGTGTGGGTATGTGAGGCACTGCAAGTGCACGAGGCTGCTCAGCGCCAGTAGGTGTGTGGGTATGCGGGAACCTGCAGGCGCATAAGACTGCCCAAAGCCAGCAGCTGTGGTGCTCTCTGGAGCTCTGCAGGTTCAGGAAGCTGCCCAGCGCCAACAGGCGTGTGGGTCTGTGCGGGCCTGCAGATGCAATAGGCTGCCACACGCCTGCAGGCGTGCGGCTCTGTGCGCCGGCTGTCACTATGGAGCTGCGCCCCTGGGCGCCCTTGCACAGCACTGCATAGAGGCCGGCCCCATGGGTCTGCACGCCTGGCAACTCCACACTGCCCCGCGGCGTCTACACTTTAGAGATGCCGGGCTGACTTAGGACTTAGCTGGAAGCTGATGCCAGTGGAAGCTGATGCCAAGCACAGCTGCCAAGCACAAGCACAGCTGATGACCCAAGTTAATGCACCTGCTGCAGTTACATGGCCAATCTGTCTGGCGCGCCCTTGCCGCTGTCCTGCAGCGGGAGGGCCTGCGTGGCGTGTATGGCAGCGTGAAGGCTGCAGCTGCTAGAGCTGGGCGAGTTCTGCCTTCAGTACCTGTCATGCCAGTGTCCTCCTGTCTGCCCACAGGAGCCTGGCCGCCTGATGCACACTTCAGCTGGCGCCTCACTAGTTATATGTGCGCCTCACCCTGCAGCAGCTGGCTGCCGAGGATGCTGCAGCAGGTTATTGCCAAGCTGTTGCTGGCAGGGCTTCCGGTACATGGGGTCTGTTGCTCTGCCGGCGCTCACGTCTTTGGTCTTGACCTGGGTGATTGGCACTGCAGAGCAGCCTTGATTTGCCAGTCAGACTGTCTTGCACTGTGCGGTGGCTACAGGGCGGCCAACTGAACTCACTGCTGCCAATGTCATTCCTTGCAGCCCCTGCAGCAACCTGCAATAGTGCCACCGTACCTGACGCTGCATGACTGACTTTACATAATATAACACCCCGCACGCCTTCCCCAGGCCAGCAGGGTTGACGCACACAGGCTCATTGGACATCAGGTGCACATTCAAAGCTGCTGATCAGACAGGACATATGGATGTCCTGTCTGATACAGGCCACTCAACCTGGCCTGCATGAGTAGTACACGTACCAGGATGACACAGGTGCTGAACATCATAAGTCGCTGTGCTCGATAGTTGCTGTGTCCCTGCAAGGCTGCATGGTGGCTCCTACTTTGTGTCTTAGTGCCTGCATGGCAAACTTCCATCTCTTCTCACTGGTGACCAAGGCCTCAAGCAAAACGTCAAAGGCGCTCTGAACCTCTGACGGCATGCTCTCCGGCAGTCCTGATCAGTGGGGAAAAAGATCGCCGAGCCCCTCTGCGGCTGCTCAAATGCAATGAATGCTCCGAGCAAGCAATCTCAGCAACGGTTCCGATTGGCAGTTCTGCAGTGCTTGGTGGCAAAACAGATGCACTTCCTCGCTCTGGACGAGCTGCGACAGCTGCGGCATGACAGTACAACAGCAGTCTGCCGGCAGTGAGGGCATCTCTCATTGCATGACACTAATTTCATTTTTCAAACTGAGTCCCGCTCACTGTGGGCCACATTTGAATCGAGTGTCACCGTAAGGAGCACTTTGACAATCCACACCTTCACTGCCACATGTTGAAGCTACCCGCCATGCTCTTTGCCGTGAGCCTGATGCTCCTCGTCGCGCGATCGTGCGCTGGCGATGAGGGAGATGTCATGCGAGATGCCTTGGCAGCTCTGCAGCAGCATTTGGAGGGCTCAGAAGCGTACCCGCCACTCCTTCACGGACAACAATCTCAGGGCATTGTTACAACGGCCGGCTCTACCTCTCAGCTCACAATGGCATACGTGGGTCTCAGAATGCTGCGAGAGTTCTGTGGAAGCACGCTGCCCATTGAGCTTGCTTATGTGGGGTCTGACAACCCAGACCGGGCCATGTTGAAACTAATACAGGTAAACAGTTGAACGCCTTCATGCCGGCTCTCCTTGTGCACTGACAATCCTTAGCTCTGCAGGAGCATGTGCCAGACGTCCAGTTTGTGAATCTTGACATGCGGACACAGCCAACTTACCACAGGCAGATCCCCCTCTCAGGGTTTGCAATCAAGGTGTATGCGGTGTACACTTCGACTTTCAAAGAGATAATCTTCCTTGACAGCGACAATATGGCGCTCCGCGATCCTTCATTCATATTTGACAGCTCCACATATAGGCAAGTGCCACCACATGATTTTCTTTGGGAAAGCTACACATGACTCCAGCACACCTTAAGCAACAGGGTCCGCTTCCATCCCACCTCTCCTAGAACAATCTCTATGCAGGCACCATGGCAACATCTTCTGGCCAGACTTTCATCATGACAGGCATGTCAATGACTATGCCTACGAAATCTTTGGACTTCATCCTCCATGGAAGGACCCAAAGTACTTTGAAGCTGAGAGCGGTCAGATGGTGCTTGACAGGTCTGCATCTGCAGCCCAACGGCTAGCTTTGGAGGATCCAACTCAACAGCAGCGAAGGGCACAATATTGGTCTTTGGATGCAGGGCAAGACACTGGAGGGCATTGGAGCACATTTGGTTCTTAACAAGCCATCATGATATCATGTATCGTTATGTCTATGGAGACAAAGATGTGTTCCGCCTGGGCTTTGCTCTTAGCAGCCAGCACCACAGTTACTATCAGGTCAGCAAGACTAAGCACCAGCTGTCCTTTGGCAACAGACGTAGAGGTCACTTGAACCTCTTTGAGCACCTCAATGGCTACTGACCCCTGCAATCAAGCATGTCACCGACCAGAGCCTGTCATGTTCTGCACACAGGTGCCAGGCGGCGCTATGCCTGCTTTGCAAGCCCCTGGTGACATCGAGATCAAGGTGGATGAGCCTTGCCCTGGCTGTCCTGTCCTTGGTGGTTCTCCACTCAGCTTGATAATCATTGAGGTCCCCCCTCCAAGTGGCTAATCTTTACATCATGTCATGCAGGAAGAACTCCGCAATAGATTTTTGTTGACAGGGGCAGTTCAAGAGTATCCAGTGGCGCATCCCCTTTTCTTTCATCGATTGGCCGGAGTTGCAAAGTTTGAGCCCACATCAAAACGTTACCTACGAACCACACATCTGCCAGTCCAAGCCCTTTCAGCTAACCAATTTGCCCCAATTGCAACCACCATTGAGGTGATGGAGGGACGGAGTGGGTTCATAGCGTCATGGCCGGCAGATGCTTTTGTGAATGCAGCCCAGGATTGTCCGGGTGTACAAACCGCAATGGCATGCATTCGAGAGATTTCAGGCAAAGCCCACGACGGCTTACGTATGCTGCCATTGAACTACTGGCCCCACCTGAATTCTGCCATCCGCACCTCATATGCTTTCTTCGAAGAACTGTACAACAAAGTGAACTGACCACGCAGTGGCCAATTCAGAGCTTGGCATGGAACACCCTGGGAAGGCAAACGACAGAATGGAGTCATATGACATGTATGGTGTGATTGCATGCATGTATGCTAGCGTCAAATCAGCTGGCCAGCCATGGCTCCAATGACTTTCTGCTTGCCTTAGACAATGGGCGCCCATTGTCCAAGGTAAAGAGAAGCCGGCTGCTGCTACTTCTGTGGACTTTGCCATCACAAGCTTGTCACAAGCCTTAAGGCCAGCCTGGTCATGAAATGCTTGCCGTCGAATTTAGTTCCTTGCTGAGGGTCATCTCTGTCCTAGCTGGTCAGGGTTGCCAGTCGCCATGCAGTGTGTAATGCAGCATGCAAGGCACGTGCAGATGCTGTTCAGGCCTGGATAATTTCAGCAGGAATGATGCGTCCTTACATGATGGCATCTGCATTTTGAATCTCTGCAGTGTAATACACAGAGCAGCATGCACTTACTGATGTGAAGCGCATGTTCTCTTCTCCACCCAGGGCAGTGTAGCGTCGATGGATGTCCAGCGTTGCTTCTCGCTACAGGCAGCTTCAGAGCAGTTCATTTGTGCTGCTGCAGAAAGCCTGCACCTAGTGCTCATCATCTAAATAGATGCACCTGGCCATGTCCAGGGGCCAACAAGCAGCCCGCAAGTATCCTTTGCCCAGCAGCCGCGGCACTTCAGCCAGCAGTAGCACTGCGGGCCGCAAGTAATTGGCTGACGACAACGGCAGCTTGCTTACATGCAGCCGCGCTTGTGCAACTGCGCAGTTGCACAAGCGCATGCATGCAGAAGAAGCAACAGGCTCACAAGCTATGAATCTCTGTCCTGCCCCATGCCAACCTGCTGTGCACGATACTCCAGGAGGGTGTACGTGCAACCATGAGTAACACGTCAAACCAAGTCACCAATTGATTACTGAGAGTACATCTGGACAGCTGCACCAGCAGGAAGCCTGCTGGCGAGCAGCCACGCTTCTGGATGTGCAAGACACCATTGGCCAATGCACATGGTGGTCAAGAATTGACCCATGTAAGACTCATTTGCAATGGGACATATTGTGCTGTGCAACATGCAGGTCCATGGCCAGTGTTCAGTCAACCTGAGGCACCAGGGCTGCGGGCGACGCCTGAACATGAGGTTGCCCACCTCAGCATCCGACATCACCACGAGACCACCCGCCTCGCTTTGCGCACCTTCACCACCTTGGTGACCGCCCCAACACAAGCTCAGTACTGGTGAGCGACTGCAGCTAGCTAGCTCTATAGCTAGCTCCAGTTGCGGTTTTGTCCATTGCGATCACAGGGCTGAAGAGGCCAAGTAAATGCACGCAAGTAGCCCAAACGTTGGTGCCATGCATATCTAAATCAGTCAGACCCACCCAGCGTGGATTACTTACACAGCTGATGCAGGAGGCAAGGACAAGAAGAGCATGCAAGCGGCTCGCATCCAAGTTGTTGTAATCACAGGCCAGAGAGAAGTCAAGCTGATCATCTCTACTGGCCATGCTGCCTACAGGTCCCAAATCATTGAGCATGAGATATAACAATCACGGAGGCCAGCTTGAGCATAGTGGCGCGGAGTACCCAGCCAGTGCCTGGTATTCCTGCAATATCCTCGTGTTCCGCTGCAAGCGGTCCTTCTGTCCGGGATAGGCAAACAAGGCTGCTATGGCTTGCCCCACACAGCCTGAGTGTCTCTGCGTCTCTTCTGAACGCTGTGATATCTCAGCAGAATGATCATGAGACTGAATTGCCGGGAAGTCACGTCCATGGAACAGGAACAGGACTGGGTCCCAGACCGCCTCCAGACTCTCAGCGTGGAAGTCCCAGTGGTTCATGTCATACTTGTCTGTGTGCCCCTCCCTCAGGTCAACTAGGAACCTGCACACACAGCAAGCCCTGGGTCGTGGCGGCAGCAAGATCTTCACCTGGACATGCAAAAGCCACACTCCTGGCTCAGGAGAAGTCGGGACTGCTGCGCAGACAGGCCAGCATGGGACAGAGCAGGCTGTGGGACTAGATCAGGTGAGCAAACACTGTCAGTGCAGCCTGTGACCCTCCTGAGGTTGCCGCCCTGCCAGGGCTTGCCCCTGGAGCGAGCAGCAAGGCGAGCAGGTGCAGCAAGGCCCAAAGCATTCTTCAGCATGATCAGCCAACACCCTGTGCATCAGGGCAGTGCATTGTCCAGTCGACAACTAAGCTGTTGGCACTCAGCTGCTCTATGCTGACACAGACTGATCCAGCAAAGCTTCAAAGGCAGCCGGGAAGTATACCCGCATCAGGCAAGTGCAATGAGCAACACGAACTCCAGCACATGCGAGCCTGCAAACAGCACACTATTGCGCTTGGCCCCCTGGAGCGCTTGCTGCCAGGTGCTGGCCCAGCGGTTCTGAAATTGCAATGCAAGTGGTCGAACCCTCATCTTTGCAGGCTCAGCAAGTGGCACTTCCCTAGCGCACCTCGCATGCACCAGGGCGGCGCATGTCCATTGCCTAGCCCAGCTGCTGATGTTGACCAGGCATTCGTCCCTTTGAGCCGCCCACTTGCTGTGTGACCCACTCAGGGCAGTCAGGGCCCCAAGGTGCATATGTGCAGCCACAAGGGACTGGTGGTTTATCACATTGGCACTGACATAGAGGAAATTGCTATGGCCAACCTGCAGCAGACATGCAGAGGTGTAGTGTCTGCATTGGTACTGGAGGCAGCTTTGCTGTTTGCAATATGGTCACTATCGGTGTGCGCATTGGCAGGAGTGAGCTTCAGCAGACAGGGTCAATAATCTTTGGCCAGAGGTGGTTTGGCTGGTCCACTGTTGTGACTCTTAGCCTTGAGCCCGACAGGTGGTTGTGGGCTGCATGCCTATGGCACGGGCACGCCAACGGCAGTGACCTCGGCCAAGCAATATGCAGGGCAAGCTGCTAGGGTATTGCAAATGTTTGAACGCAGGCAGAGCACAGGCTAAAAGCACAGCGACCTGCCCTGCCTGCAGCCTGGCGCCGCCGCCGCTCTGATCAGGGAGAGGCTTAGACAAATCAACAACTTGCCCAGCCATGATGCTATAGGCTTCAAGCTGTGTGATGCACAGTGACACACCTTCTCATTTATCAAGGCCTTCAGGGCTCCCTTCTGTATGAAGCTGATCTGGTTGTCAAACTGCGGCCGGGAGGCATATGTTGAAAGGGAATGGGGCTTTAGCAGCCCTTTTGCAAAGCGGAGACATTGTCAGAGCTGCTTGCGGCTGACTTTCAACAAAGTGCAGAAGAGGCCTGCACCATGCTGCTTTCCTGCTCCACACACACTGAGGTGACCATGCTTCAGGCACTCCTTATCTGGTCAAGCGTGGTTTACAAGCTGCATGAACCCATGTAGATGCACACCATGTAGATGCACACCAACAGGCCGTTATACAGGGCCCTGCAGGCACCAGCACAAGGAGTACAGCCATTCGCGCTTACATAGATGTACAGTTTTTCCTGACTGACTGAGACCGCCTTCCACTTTGCGGAGTGGCTGCTGCCTTGGGCAAAGGCCTTGCTGTAGATGCGAGGGTGTGCCATCAGCATCTGGTCCACCTCTGGGTGCTCCTGTAGGCAATGAGATTGTTGACTGTGGCAGGTTTGGACACAGGCCCTGCTGAACAAGCAAAAGAGGATCAGCAGCAACTGGTCCAGCCTTGAGTATCTAAGGCAGTACTCGGGACGCCTCTGAAGTGTGTCTGTCTTGGCCAGCATGCCCCTGCCGCAAGCAGCTGAGTTATGCAGACACAGGCCCTGCTGCAGATGCAAGTGACGATTATCAGTAGCCGGTCCAGTGTTGAGAACTTGAGGCAATGGCTCTAGAGGCGCTCTCAACTATGTCTGTCTGGGCCAGCATACTGGAAGCAGTCAGCATGTCAGGAAACATGCTACATTGGAAGTCAACACTTCATAAACCTGGAAGCAGGCAGGAATGACTACTTCTTTGTCTCAAGCTATTTGCAATGATTGCATTGGGTACGGCGCAAGATTGTTTGACATGCTGAGCAGCTGCACATGAGGTAGGTGGCAACCCAGTGCCACAGCAGGGAGTCCTCCGTGAGTCAGACAGCCCTGCCATGCTGCATGAGGTGCATAGGGCGTACTTAGATATCAGCAGAGCAGGTGCACTCAGAAACCAGCACTCTTATGCCACCTGCTGCATGTTGCTGTGTCCAGGAGTTGTTGTGGAGCGCTACCCCTTGCTTCACCGCAATCTAGCAATGGACACACTACCCACCAGCACATCTCAGGAGGTAGCCATGAGCGCAGCTGGCAGCTGATCTCGCACCTCTAACACCCCAGCTTCCCGCAAAATCCTAAGCTTACTGAGTAGATCATGCTGCGATGCAGATGCGTACGCTGATGGCCATTTTTTGAACCCCCTCTTGGAAGCAGGGAGCTTCAGCATTATGGCCCTGCTGCCACCATGCTTGCCCAGTTCGACTGAGGCAGTAACTTGCCAGATGTAGCTGACAGTCTCCTGGCCTCACCTGCTCAGCCTCTGGGGAGGCATCCACAACCCAGACGACCTCATCAATTACGCCTCCGGCTTGGCCCTTGAGGTCCCTTTCGAAGTAGCAGTTCAACAACCTGCTGGCGTTCGCATCCTGCACATGGCTTCCACGTGAGCAGCCTGCCCGTAAATCAGCAGCCTCAGCTCTGCTTTTCAAGCAGAGCAAGCGCAGCTGCTGGGCTCTGTGGTGAGAAGCCCTTCATGTGTTACCGCTTGGCGTGACAGTACAAGGCTCAGATGTGAAAATGCAGTGGCCCCAGGCTCACCTGGTGGAACACCACTGCGATCACGCCGCTATGCGCCAGCCTGGCACGTGGCTGTTGGTGGCTCTGCCGATCTGCTGTGTATTGCTGATCAGGCTCAGTCGCAGCGGGAGGCACTTTATCAGCGCTGTTTCTGGAAGAAAAAGGCCATGCTATCCCTTGCACGGTGCTGAAGGCACCGCAGCAGAGCAGGCCCAGCACAAGCCAAATATGCATATAGCTGATTGACCGCCTTCTCTGGATGCTGGGTGGTAAGGACCAGCTTACATCATCAAACGCCCAACACTGATCAGTGTTGTCATGACAGCTGTGCGGAGCGGCAACTGGCACGCGTTTGAGGGTTTGACTGGTTGTAAATCCACCTTAGGTCACCCAATCCCCTCCTGCACTGCAACATCTGTGAGCCAACCAAATGGCCTGTCAGAATGCTAGACACGCCGCGTTAGGGTTGCCAGCGTTTCAAGCGTAGGGCACCGTCTTGCAGGTCTCAACATCCCATCAACAGCTGTGCACAGGTGTCGGGGTCTCAGGGGCCATGTGCTGCGAGACCTCGTGCACTGCCAGGCCATGCAACCTGAATGGGTCAGAAGGGTTCATGAAGCGCTTAAGATGCCAGCGCAGGCACCGAAGATGGCACAGAATGCTCCCTTCAGCCTGCATCAGCAGTTGCTAGTGGCAAGGTGTATCTGGGCTTACGCTGCAGTCCATCAGCCTATACTGCAGCCACTGCTTAGGTTGCTGCATCTGCATGCATGGTGCCATTGGGCATGCCTTGCTGTGCCTGCACCAGATGGCCGCATCATTGGCGACTCTACTTTGTGTTTCTTGCAGCTGCCTGTCGAGGGTGATCATTCAGGCTGCCAGCGCAAACCTCAGCTCATCTCTGCCATTAGGACAGGGACTGCCAGCGACAGGCAGGCTGCCCTGTGTGCCATCCTGCACTGGACCATGGCCTGTGAGGCTGCAGCAGAGGCTGCCCCACCCTTAATCCCAGGCTGGCCGGTGGCAAGGCCCCAGCGCTTGCAGCAGCTTGCACAGGGCAGCGTGCGGCCCAGCCTGGCAGCTGCAGCGGTAGCAGGCCATCTCTCCTGCTGAGATGCAGCAGGCACATGCCAGTAGTGTGGCCCCAGCTGCAGCTGCTGCAGAGGGCAGCCTGCAGGAGGGTCCAACCTTTCAGCACAATCCAGCTGTATACCCCAGCCCGCCAGCAGGGGGCGCTGCAGGCACAGTGTGGCAGCAACCCATAGCAGGCAGCCCACCAGCAGCTGGGTACCAGACAATGGGGCTGGTAGCGACTGCAGAGGCTGCAGAATGTGCTGTGGCAGGGGCGCTGACATGGCAGAAACGTGCTGACCTGCTGCAGGTGGGCGCTGCCAGATGGGCACTGCTGTACATCATGCCTGCGTTTTCCCCCTTAGGGCGTACCAGTCAGGATGCGGCAGGCCATGCAAAGTCCTGTGCTGCAGGCAATATTAGTGGGCCACCCTGACTGCAGCCTCAATTTGCTGCAGGCAGGGTGGCAGCTGCACGCCTATTATGGCGCAGGGCACAGCTGCACTGCCTGCCTGCATGGCTGAGCCAGTGTTGGGACAGCTGATCCAGTCAGTATTGGCGTCAGGTGGTGAAGCTGGGGGCACTGCCTCAGCTGGTCACCCTTCTGGACTATTCAGGGGCACGCAACAGCAGCGCTCAAAGGACCGCTGTGCTGGCCTGCAACCTGCTGTGCCTGCTGACGGCTGAGGCTGCCTGCATGGGAGCCTTCCTGGAGGGCGGCATGCTGCAGGCCCTGCTGGTCCAGCTGCACGCCTTTGATGCATCAGGTGAGCCTGCCATATGGCCAATTTGGATGCACACATGAACTAAAAGCGAACAATCATCACCATGACAGGCAGCGGGCTGCCGAGGCTGCTGGCATAGCTGGCCTCTGTTTGCTGGTTGCATGCAAAGTGCTGTCGGTGAGAAGCTGCATGACACCGTTTGGGCAGGTCTTCTCTGCATGCTGTCAGAGTGAAGCTACATGCCTGCGCAGTTTATGGCAGCAGCACTCTGGTGCTGGTGTCGTGCAGTCTGGACTGTCGGATCAAGGTCAGCCTTTCTGATGGCTGCATTGCCCTGATTAGCCAGGCCACCACTGACTGCTGTGTCTGGTGGGCGTGCAATTGTGCTGTAGCTGCCTGCCCGCACAGGATGCCTGCAGGGCAACCCGCTCTCAGATGCGCAGTGTAGTAGTAGGGCTTGCTGGTCTGTGCAGGGCTTGCAGGGAGGGCTGCAATTGTGCTGCTTTGGAAGGCGTAGCCTCCGAAAGTGTGAGATGCCTCTGCTGTGCTATGGCTTCTAGCCTCACAGCAAGGGATGTACCCGAGGTGCAGAGGCGGCTTGATGGTCACTGTGCAGGCCCTGCACAGAGGGCTGCAGCTGAGCTCTAGCCCCCCCTGAGTAAGGGAGGCATTCAACCCTTTGAGCCCAGTCAGCTGCTGCAATGCACTGCTGATGCCTGCAGGCCCGTCAGGGAGGGCTGCAGCTGTGCTCTGGCGTCTGACCTCGCAGAGCGAGAGCTGCAAGCAGCACATTGTGTGAGGGGGCTGCCCCCGGGCTTAGAGGCTTGCTGGCATCTGGGCATGATCTGCTTGCCTCAGAGGTGCATCCAGTGTGTCATCCCTGCAACAGGTACATACCTACTGGCAATGTGAAGCGGCCTGCCCGCATAAGAGATGGGGCAATAGAGCTCTGACAGACACTCCAGCCGTCTTGACGTGTGCCGTTGGGTGTAGCCTTGATGCCCCTGTCCTTCACATACCTAGCTGTCAATGCATGCACGCTTCAAGCTGTGCCTCGGCACAGGCAAGTGGCATGCAGGACGCCTTTCTGCTGTGCGACTGCAGCGGTGCTGCTAGCTGCGAGCAGTGCCGTGCTGGGGCTGTCTTTCAAGGCCTCAAAGGCCTTGTTGTACCCATCAGCAGACTGGTCAAGGCTTCCTGCCGGCTTGCCTGCCAAGGGATTCTTGCCTGTCATGCCAGCACTTCAAGCAAAACATGCAAAACACATTGACCCTTGCTGTCTGCTTGCAGGGTGCCTATCTGCTGGCAGTCCTGGCTGAGAACCCCTGCACCCATCAGTGTTTCAAGGCTGAGGGGTGTGTGGAGCTGCTGCTGGACCTGATGCACCACAGAGGGCCGAGAGCAGCTCGCGCTGCCAATGCAGCAGTGGTCAGCTTGGCCATCAATGCAGACAACCACTTTTGAGCTGGTGTCGCTGGGGCTCGCTCCTGCCCTAGTGGCTACTCTGCAGGCAGGCAAGTCCATGTATACAGCAAGAGGGGCAAGGTAAATGCTGCACAATGATCTCGGGCTGTTCTTACTGGGTTTGATTCCTGTGATGGGTGCCAAGCTGAAGTAAGTCAACCCTGAGCTTACTCTGTGAGATTAAGGAGGCGCCCTGCACAAATGCAATTATCTGTTGTTGTTGAGGCCAGCTCCTGCTTGCTGAGATGCTGACACGAGTCACACATGTCAGCTTTGTGATCTTCGACATCTGCATGAAGCCTTCAGGCCGCACCACTGTTGCCGCAGCGTGTGTCTTTGCGGCCTACAGGCTGCTGCACATACTTCTGCAACACCAAAATCACAATGACAACAAGATGAGATCGTGGCTGCAGGGTGCTCCATGGCGCAGGCAATGGCGTGCAGCAGGATGCAGATGCTGTGTAAGGTGGAGCCGCGCCATGCAGCCGTGCTGCTGCGGGCAGGGGCAGCGCCGCTGCTGGTGGCATCTGTAAGGGGCAGCGGGGTGGATGAGTTTGTTCGAGGAAACGCTGCTGCCATGCTGGCCAGTCTGGCGCGGCTGCGAGACTGCCAGGTCGGCTGCACGTCAATGGGGCTGTACAGGTTGTGTTGTAGATGGCTAGGCCAAGAATTGACATTCGCAGCGGCGGTCCTGCTGGTGGCACATGTGGGGCCGAGCGTGGAAGATGTGTTGTATTGCAGGCGTGCTTGGCAATGACGGCGCACCTGCCAAATTGTCAGGAGGGTGGCAAAGCTGCAGGGCCACGCAAGCTGTGTTGTGAGCTCCTAGGCCGTGGTTCTGTCATGTTGGGGCGGTGCCAGTCCTAGTTGCTTGGATTCCAAGGTCCAGGATAGCATGCAAAGGCAGTGCTGCTGCTGGTGGCACTTGAGCTGGGCAACAAAACAGGCGAGTGTATTTGGGGGACACTGCTCTCGTGCTGGCCGACCCCCTCACAGCTGCACCACTGCAAGGTGGGCCGCAACCCGACCATTTTGCATAGACTGTTGCTGGCCCCAATGACATGTGAGGCAGCAATGCTGCTGGTGGCAGGGGAGATTTGTGTGTTGAAGGAATGCCGCTGGCAGCTGGCGCAGCCGACTGACTGTCAGCTGCGCTGCAAAGCTGAAAGGCTGCCAGCTCATTCATGTACAGGCTGTTTGGCAGGTTGCTGGGCCCAGCAGATAACCTGTGCAGACAGCCTGCTGCTGATGGTGCAGTTATGCAAGGCATGAATGCAAGGCATCAAGGAATATGTCTCACAGCCTCGCAGGGGTTGCCAGCATACCTGTGGCATCTCTTGCCAACCCATGCAAAGCTGTGAGGTGTCTTTGTGTTGCAGGCATGATCCCTGAGCAGCAGCAATTGCAGGCCTTCCAACACCTGTTGCCCACTGCTGTTTCTGTGCCATCTGAGGCCTAAGGCGCTGCCTGCTTTGAACACTGCCACACCTCTTGCTGTCTGCTGTGTAGTCAGGAGAGTGCTAACTACGCTTAGATCCAGTCCTCATGTATCTTCGCACAGCTGCTTGATGGCTTGTCGGCCATGTTCAATAGTGCTGTCTTCTGTGCATTCAAAGATGTGCTCACAGTGTGCAACTCCAGCCCTTATCTTGTCCCTTGTGAAGCTTGGCTGGTCTACAGGGCACTGGGGCCTACTGTGCAGTGTGAGGTGTGTTCCCTGGGCGCAATCCCAGCTCTCGTCAAGTTGCTGCGGGAGGGAGGCAGCAGAGGACAAACAGCAGCAGCCTGGGCCCTGCAGGTGCTGGCTGCTGCCACAATGACCAGCAGGTAGGTGGCTTCACCTTCTGACTTTGTTGGTTGAGGTGCTGTTCTGGTGTCATGCAGGGTCTGCCTTTGTCTTTTCAAACGCAGCTGCAGGTCAGGGCAGCCTGGCCATCACCTGAGACAGCTTTGGTGGAGGCACATGGCTGCTCTTTGCTGCACTCAGTCACCTTTGAGGCCCCAGCACAGCTTGGTTGACAGCAAAGGCGAGCATGCAGATTAGCTCCCAAGCAGGCTCGACAGTAGCGTAGTGTGCAGCATGCCAGTTCGTCAGAGGGATAGCGGCCAGGGGCACTGATGTTCAGCTCTTCTGATGTCGCAGCCTACTCAGCCAGAGGATGTTGCCTATTTGTAGAGACTGAGCCCTAAGCTGTCTGCCAGGCCACAGTCAGGGGTAAGGGTGCTAAGCCGCCGCCATGTCCCAGCCTAAGATTGTTGCATGGCTGCAGAAGAAAGCCCTGAGGAGGGCTGCTGCCATCCCAGTGCTAGTCAGCAGGCTAGATGCTGGAGAGCTTGAGACGTGCTGGCATGCAGTGGGTGCCCTCAGGCACATGAGCACGTTGCCAGACATTTGAGTGAGTCCCGTTAATGGCAAGCCTGAGCATGCTGGCATGCACCGTGTATGCAGCATATGACATGACAGGCCAAACACCTCACAGTACCTGGCAAGGCAGAACTGGAACTGCACTCTGCAGCACTTGCTGCTGTTCCATCCTGCTGCGCCCTGAGATCTCAGCGACACTTGCTGTGGCTGCAGGTGGAGATCATCCAGCAGCGAGCAGTGTGTGCCCTCTCATCGCTGGTGAAGCAATGCTGCAACCATGTTGCCAGGCCTCAAGCTGCCCACCAGCTGCACTCCTGTATGGAGGCAGTCTGGCTGCTGCGAAGGCCCAGCAGCGATGTAGTGGCTCGCATCCAGCTCATGGACCGGGAAGACTTCATTTCAGCCCTTGTGAGACTGCTGGGCCTGTGTAGTCGAGTGCAGGACTGAAGAGTGTTTGAGAAGCTGCAGCTGGAGAGCCCATTCAGCGGTTGTCAGCACAGAGCAGAGCTGCCTGGCAGGCCGCTGTTGAGAGCCTGCTATGCAGACTTGCAGACCATGGTGGCCACCAGGATCAGAGGCTGCTTGTCAGGCGGCATGCCATCCTTCAACAGTGGCAGGGCAGTGTGCTTGACATCACAGCAATCCTAAGCGACTGAGCAACTGCCAAAGTGAGGCGGGGACACCACTGAGGTGCAAGACGATTGACAATATTGGACTCTTCACTGGGCCAATGTCTGCCTGTTTGACACAATGATTTCTGCCTGGCATACGGAACGACTGCTGATAGTGATGGGTGTACAAAGTTGTTGAGTACTTCAAGAGGAAGCCTAAGGCTGCTCTGAGGACACTGATTGCCACCCAAATAGGGAGGCAGCTGCAGCCTGCCACATGCAGCAGCTTGTGCTGCCAGCCAGCTGGGGGCTGCTAGGAGCCCCTGGCTGCACAGTAGGTCACAAAGATGCGCTGAGCCTCTCTTTCTCGGAGCAAGAGCTGCAGCGCATATGTACTGCAGGGAGGAGATGTGGAGTCCACTGCAGTTCAGGGTGTCTGACATGCTTGGTGGTAACACAATGGAGCGTTATGGCATGCAGCCGGCGTGCGCAAATGCAGATACATTGTGCATTCCAGCCATTCTGGTGAGGCTATGCAGCTTCAGCCATGCATCAGAGGTAAGTTCACCAGCGGCTGTCCCCAGAGGGACAGCACTTGACTTCCAGCAAAACATTGCCAAATGCTCTGGGTCCTCTGCAGGCGCTGCAGGCCGATACTGTAATACACCGCATGTGTTTTACCAGGCAGGAGCCAAACAGGTTCCACGTACTGAGTAGAGCATGCCTGCCAGCGTGAAGGCAGTTACCAAGCAGGTGCACGTCTGTGCTGCCCAGTGATCAGACATCCCAAGCGATCACATGCAGCACTCCAACCTTCTTGACCTCTCAAAACACCCCTGGGCAGATTTCGTCAAATCTCCCCATCACCGCATGCTTGATCAAGTTGAAAACCATCTCAGCTGCAAAGATGTACATGCAGCGTCGCAGCAGCTCTGCGGTAGGCACCCAGCGGCCTGCAGGTGGGCTCACTGGCTTAGATCATTTCATCAAGCCTGGATGTACTGCAAAGTTGGGATGTAGGTCCTGAGGAGAATGATTCCAGGCACCCAGCGCCCACAGGCAAGGACCCTAGCGCAGCGGAGGAGGAGAAGTGTCCTGAGGCACCCAAGAGCCTGCTGGCAGGCTAAGCGTTCTGAGCAGACAGCAGGGGTCACCAACGCCCCCAGGCCTGGGCGCAGGCGCAGCACTGCAGCTGCCCAGCCGGAGAGCCTCAAGCAGCCTGCATGACGCAGTGATGCTTGCTGCGCTTTGTCTAAGCACGCAGCATCCCAAACTGGCGGGAGAAGCAGCAGCTCGGGCATTGTGCGCCCAAAGGCCTGCAACCTGGCTGAGCATTCTGAGCAGCTAGTGTGGAGCAAGGCAACCAGCGCCGACTGGCAAAGATGCAGAAATGGCGCTGCAGCAGCTTGGCCTTGCTCACCCGGCAGCCTGCAGGCAGGTGGGACAACCTGAGCAGCAGGCGTGAAGGAGAGCATCTCTGCAGGTAGGTTGAACATGCCAGCACCTGAAGGCAAGGACATGAGCACAGCGTGGCTTTCAGTCAGCTTCATGCCCCACCCCCACAAATTGACGCTCGTGGCAGAGCATCCTGGGCAGCATGGTTGTCAACAGCTTGCGGACTGATGATGAAGCTGCTGTGGGGCAAATGCCAGGAGACAACATGTCAAGCACACATGTGCTCACAGCGGGTCGTGCATGTGGACATGTAGCCACTGCCTCGCTGGCAGCTGACTGCCTTTGCCAAGCATTTTGTCAATCAGCCTTCATGTGCAAGCTTGGTGCTGCCGCCAAGCCTGAGGCCTGAATCCTGCTGCAAATGCGCTCATCACTGTGCTTTGCTTGAAGAGACACTATGTAGTTTGACTTGAGTCTCACCTGATTTGTCCATGTCATCCATGAGGACAAAGGAGGGGGAGACCAGCAGTTGGAAACGCTCCACAATGTCAGAGCAGGTCATTCTGAACAGATTGCTGCTGTCAAAGCGCTGCAATCCTGTGCCTGCAGCAGGAGAGGGACACGGTCTTGGGGTGCTGGCTGCAGCAACCCAGGCCAGTGGACCGGAGTGCTGCTGTCTTGGGGGGGGCGAGAGCATGCCTGTGGTTGCATCAAGACAGGACGGTCGATGCCCAACGGGCCCTGTGCCTGCAAATACATAGAGACCCAGCAACAATTCACACCTTCTATGTCGACAGATGAGCGGCCATGCAGACCTCTGATCATCTCCTCATCACTTGATCAACGGATGCAGAAGCATGAGCAGCCCACCTGTGATCTCCACAAGGTTGCCGGCGGAATCAAAGCATGGCATTTGCCGACTGCCGCGCTGATGGGATATGTGATCCTGGTGATGCAGAGCAAAAATACGGCACTTGCCTGCTGCGCCGCTTGCTGAGGTGCATGGTGCAGGTACCTGACAGAGCCTCTAGGCAGTCAATGCCAAAGGAGCAAAAGATCTGCAGGTGAAGGTGCCAGGGTGCGTAAGCATGCTATGGCAAAGTCTGGCAGCACACAAGGTCAAGGGCTCAACACCTCAGGAGCTCATGCTGCATGATGCACAGCGGCACGTAGTCATGTGCAAACATCTTCATCGTGATCTGGAACAAACATGGTGCATATCGTCAGCATCATGAAGCGGCAGCAAGATACCAAAAGAGTGGCTTTACACAGCAATCATCAGGCTGCTCACTTTGTCAAGATCTCCACAGCGGTATAGATGACGTGAAGCTTGAGAAATTCTGCAGATGGCATGGCACGTCACTTGCATGGAGATGTTAGATGCATGCAGGCCACCAAGCGAGCTTCATGTGAGTCCTTTGAGGGCCACTGCCATCTTAGGCAAGCTCATGAGCGTCAAATAATCGGCCACAGTGCTGGTCAACATTGAGCAGCATCCTGTCACTGAAGCCAGCTGGAGTCATATGGGCGCCCTAGGCGGCGGCAGCCGCCTGATACTTGCGGGCAGACGCGCTGCTCGGATCTCTCACAACACCCCCACACAGAGATGGCCGTGCAAAAGCGCAAGGCAGACATGTGCACTGGTCTGTCAAGTGCAAGCGCGACAGGGCAGCAGGGATCCCATGGAGCCAGTCTCAAGCCTTCCATTTTACTTTGGGCTGCCGCTGAGCTGCAAGAACTGGCTCGGCGCGGGTGACAAAACAAGTGCATCAAGCCCCGAGTGCCTCTCAACAGTGCGCCCCTCATGCCTCACCCTGAGTCAGGTCCTTGATCCAGGAGTACAGCACACCCACGTCGGGGCTGTACAGAATGAGCATGGCAGCGCCAAATATGGCCACGCAAATCAGGTCATACAGCTGATCTGCGCTGAGCTGGCGCTCTGCTTTGCCGCTACCAGCGGATGACACCAATAGGGTTTGCAGCGCCAGATGCGCTTATTCACACAAAGATGCGGAAATCAGCAAGTTCCCCCCTGTGCTACCTACGGTCAGCAAGTGCCCTTATCTGACAGGCGCAAGTCCATAAGCAGCGCCAAAGACAGTGGCACTGAAAGCCAATCTGCTGTGCTGACAGCAGCCCTTGCTGTGGACAGCAGTATTCAGGCAGTTTGTGGCCAGGCTGGAGCATAGTAGCAGTGCTGCCCCATGCTGAAAGCACATGCAGAAAGGTGACAGGGCAACATCTGGTGAAGGAGCCAGCAGCCAGCCTCTAGGGACCGCGCTGCTTGGCTGGGCCAACTCAGCAAGGCATGGGGAACACAGCAACCTTGTAACACTTCGATACAACAGGGAGGTCAGCCCCTGAAACAAAAGCAGACACACCTGCTGGGGGTCCAGCAGCCAGCCTTTGAGGGCTGCACTGCTTTGGCAGGCCATTTGCTGGGGGCTCTGCTGCCCCATTGGAGCCACGCCCTAGGCGGCTGGCAGCAGCCTCAGCAGCCGCGCCGGCATCACTGTTTGACCGCTGTGGGGGCCGCCTCAGGCCATTATTCTCTGCAGGCATAACAAGGCTTGTAGCCGCCTGCAATGTCCTGCAGGCACTACGTATGCACGCATCGCGAGCACAGGCCGCTGCCTCTTCCCATGGGCCGATGGGCCACGAGGAGGTGATGATTACACACACCCACTCATGCTGCTCTCAGTTGCAACAGCTCTGGACAGGCATCGGCATCGGGAACTTCTTTGTCCTATGCAATGGCTGTCTGTGGGCTTGTGAATGCAGGCCTCACCATCTTTGAGCCTACCATCTGTTCCAATGGGCCTCATGCTAAGCCTGCTCAGCTTTGGTGGCTCTGCCACCTGAGCTGCATCAACAGTGCTTCATTTGTGTCAGACAGCTTGCGAGCCTTGCGCTTTCGTGTCCAGGCATTCCCCATCCAGTTGTGCTCCATTGTGCTCTTGGGACAGGGCAGCAAAGCTGTAGATGGCAGCATATTTGTGATCTGATGCTCAGTACACCAGTGGCTGGTGACCAGCCAGTGACCGCAGGGGAGTATTGCCGCAACGTCAAATGGCTCGAATGCAGCTTTCCTTCTTCCTTGAAAGTCAAAACATGGCTGGCTGGTGGTTGCTAGCTGCCTGGGGCGTCACCTGGACACTCACTGCAGCCCAGCAGTGCAGTAGACATGGTCCCAGGAAGAGCTGCGGTGAGCTTGACAGGCGTTCAGCTCTTGTAGAGCCTTGGCTGTCTGATCTGCAGACTGTGATTTTGTACTGATCTGGGAGTGCCAGGCGCTGCCACTGTCACACAACCTGCTGCAGGCCCGCCAGACATCCTCGAAGACAATTGCCGTACACAGGGCTGCTGCTGGGATCCCCTGGAGACTGGAGATCCTCACATTGACCTGGCTGACTGCTTCTATGCGAACAATGGCCGGAGCGACTACCAGCTGGTGCACTCAGTGTTGCAAGGCATGTTTCCTCACTGCAGTGCCAGCAATGCAGGGGGGTACGCAGTGCATTGTGTGGTCTGCACTGCTTCTGGCAAGGAGCTACAGGCCTTGCAAAGGCTGCAGAGACCGCATGTGGTAAAGGAGTGTGCATGTCCACAACATGTGATGCCACTGCAGGTGTGCATGGGTTTTCAGATAAGCACTGGCAGCCCTAGCTGCCAGCACCATAACCTTAAGAACAGTCTGATCATGCCTCAAGCAGGCGCGTGTGGGCAGAGACACCTTCACATTACGGCCAGCAGTGTCTCAGCTCATGCCATGCAGATCAGCACTAGCAGGGCAAGCTGCTCACGACATCTACATTGCAGCCTGAGCTGGGCCTGACAAGGAAGGTCGCATAGCACAGCTTGGGTGCCACTCATCCCCATCTTGGCCACAGAGGTCTGCACTGGCAGGACAGCTGAGCAGCATGGCCACCACAGACCCTCACTCAAGCTCTGACCTAGATATAGGGGTGTTAGTGCACAGCCCAGCTGGTACCCCTTATGCACCTCCGGGCTTGCAGGTCAGCACTGGCAGGGTGAGCTGCGCAGCACAGCAGCGACACAGCCGGAGCTGGGCCCCGATGTGGATACTCTGGCAGTCTCTGCGCTCACTTATCGCCCTGACATCCTACGCCTGACCATCAGCGACAGAGCAGGGCAGCGCTGGCAGGTCACGCAGCTGGCACAGCAGCTGTGGCCAACTGGGGACTTCAGTAAGTGAAGCAGTTGTCTCCTGATTGCAATCAGGGAGGGCAGCAGTGGGGCTTTTATCGGAGCAATGCATGGTCTGCCGCAACAAATGTGGCAGCTTTCACAGCAGCTGCAGACCCCTGGTGACTTCCATGATCGGGTATTGCCTCCCGCTGAGACATCAACTGTCACAAAGCACTCTGGTGAGTCACAGCGCTGTCTCTGGTTGTCAGGCCAGGCAAAATGTAGCTCATGCAGCTGGCAAGCCATTCTAGCTGCATGGTCTGGGTATGTGGCATGTCCAGCTTTCTCCTTTGGAGGCCTTTGGCACGACACCATGTAGCTGTGGCCCTTGGGGAACTTGCATGGGTGCCAACAAGGGTCTTGCCTAGTGCACTCCTGGTCGTCCAGCAACGCCAGGGGATATGGCTACACTAGAACAGGCTGGAACTTAGCGCAGTATGGGGGGGCCAGGATCAGACTGAGTGCAAGGGCGTTTGGCACCCTGCTTGGCCTCTGCTCTTGTCCTGCAGACGTCTAGAATTCAGGGCCTGAGCATTCGTGGCTGCTGCATGATATCAGCACTGAGCGTGAGGCTGCTTGTTCAGCCTTTCCTGTTGTCCTGCAGCCCTGCAGAATCCAGGACCTGAGCACGCAGAGCCGCTGTATGACATGAGCCATGAAGAAGCGCCCTTCAGCGTCACTGTGAAACGAAAAGGTGCCGACAGGGCATCCCCAGCTGTCTTCGATTCCGCAGGACACAGGCTTGTGTTTAAGGTGGGCTCCCCAGTAACGTGCAGCACAAAGTGCGCAACCGTGCCTGAATACAGCCTGATTGCCAAAGAAAGCTTCCCTGCTGGTAGGGCTGCACCATGCGCCCGTCCTACCAACCTTCCAGATGGCAGGTCAGATGATGGTCCTCTCTACCTTGAGGGCTAGGCCAGTTGTGCATGCGCCTTCAGTGGCGGCAGCCATGCACTCCAGGGAGCCCTGTGAATCAGCCCCATCTCTGTGGCGCAGGAGCAGTATCTTGAGACCACCTTAAGCGTGTCCAATAGGACGCGGCTGTTTGGCTTTGGGGAGCGCACTCAGACGCAGGGGGCTGAGTTGCCAAGGGATGGCCTGCCAGCTGCCTTGTGGGCGGTTGGCACTGCCTCCCTGAACCCCCGCACAAACTTGTACAGCAGCTGGCCCTTTGTGCTGCAGTTGGCTGAAGGTGGGCCGGCTGCAGGCTTTTGATCCCAGTGTGTAAAGTGAAGCAGCAGCATCACCTGTCCTCAAGGATCGGAAAAAGAGCTGCCTAGCACTGCTCCTGCACCTGCCTGACCAGATTGCTCATCATGGATCCTTATTATATGCATGACTAGAAGCTGTCTTGGCATTTTATGGCATGATTTTCCCTTCCTGAAAGTTTCCCCTGCCTAGAACTCTGCAAGGACCTGATGCTGTTTGACCTGCACAGCATTGCAGTCCTCTCAATTGCCGCCCCTGCCTGCAGATGGGACTGCCACTGGCATCCTGCTGCTGAACAGCAACGGCATGGACGTGGCGGCCACAGGAGAGACTATCCGGTACAGCGCGGTTGGTGGCGTTCTAGACTTTTTCATCTTCATGGGCCCAACCCCTGCAGATGTGCTAGAGCAGCTCACGCGGGTCATTGGGAGGCCTGCTGTGCCTCCCTTCTGGAGCAATGGTTTTCATCAGTGCAAGTGAGAGCTCACTGCTGTATGTCCAGCTCCTTATATGCCTTGGACTGCCACTGGGTGCCTGTTCTCGTGCCACAGCTTCCTCCAGTGAGTTTGGCATTGTGCTGGGCGCCTGCGTGAGTGGAAGATGTGTTGTAAGCGTTTAGTGGCCTGCAGCCAACATTGAGCCACGCAGCCCTGCAGTTGATGTCCTGAGGTGGCCTGATATTCATGTATCATGCACATGCACGCACATGCAGCCATCAGTCAGCTTGTGCGGTACTAGCTGCAGCAGACGGCCTTGCAACCTCTCGACCTGCACAAGTGGTCTGGGACATCAATAGCCTAGCTGAAGCTGCCCATTTGAGTACACGTGCCAGGCTCCTGCAGCGCCTCTGGAATGTCACAAGCGCTTTGCCATTCCTATACACCTGCCTCTCCTGCCAAAAGCAGCCCATGCCATCCTGAGCCTTGCTTTCACCACTGATCTCCTCTCACCATGGTCTTCGCTCTGACCACCCTGGCACTCCAGGTTTGGGTACAAGGATGTGTACATGATGGAGGAGGTTGTGGCCAACTACAGTGCAGCAGGCATCCCTCTAGACACCATGTGGTTTGACATCGATCACATGGTGAGCAGCTGTGTTGCACAGGGAGCTGTCAAGCTGGCACATCCTTATGTGGCTGTCACCAGACCTGCCAGTAACTCCAGCGCACGCTTGGGATGTCTGTCACCAGGCCTGCCAGTTTCCGAGGCATTCGGCACATTGCCAGTGCTGGCTTGCACTTAGGGCTTGCAGGTGCCCCCTCTGGCATCATGGCAACTGGGCATCTTGCCTGACCAGGAGATTGGCACTGGATACATGCATGGCTGCCCACAACATCTGACAGCTCGCATGTTGTGCCTCTGTGTGGTGGGCGCTGTGTGTGCCTGCTGTCCTACTTGTGTGCACAGAATGGCCAGACCCTGTTCTTGAGCTGTGAGCCCCACCCAAGTCGAATTGCTGCATGCTCTGTCCGTGATGGGGCCAAGTAGGCTGTTCCCCAGTTTCATGGGCTTAGGTTGTCAGCTTGTTGCCTTCAGTATGGCTACCGTGACTTCACATTCGACGCAGACAGATACCCACAGCAGGAAGTGCGGGTGAGGCCATCAACCCTGTTCATGAGTCCCTGCATTCACACATGGAGCGGTCCACCCCTGCATACTCACCATGCTGAACAGGCTGCCACTCATGAAAGTGCAAGCCCTGCAAGTTGCCTGCACCAAAACATTGCCACTCTGGCAGGCAGGCCCCTGCACACTCCTCTATCGCCGAGTTGCTCTCTGGAACGCCAGCTGCCAACATGTGGCCACCTGTCAGGATGTGTAGCTGTAGCCATACATACTCAGCCTGCCCTGCAGCCCTGCTCAACGTTGGCAATCTGTTACAGCTTATGCTTCTATCCTGCAGGCCTTTGTGGACCGCCTCCATGCAGACAAGCAGCGTGCTGTAATCATCATTGACGGCGGAGTGAAGATAGATGCTGCCTACCAGGCCTTTGTTGAGGGCCTCAAGCGCAAGGCCTACATTCAGGACCTGACGGGGAACCCCTACGTGGGGCAGGTGGGCACCCACGCAGATCGACGCAACACATGGACTGGCTGACAACTCTACTGTGTCATGATGGGCCCTGCATGAAGATGCAAACCTGGCAGGCCACGCGTGGGTCAGGTGAGGGGTAAATCAGGCGAGAGGCAGCCCAGACTGCCAATGCAAGTGTGTTTTGCTGCGTTGCTGCGCAACCTGAGAAATCTTTTGTTGCCTGTGTTCTGAGCAACCTGCATTCCCAGCACAGTCAAACATGCTGGCTTGTCAGTATCTAAGCTCTCTGTCTGCCACATATTGCACTCAACAGCCAGCTGCCACTTTCACTTTGCAGGTCTGGCCTGGCCCGGTTCACTTTGTGGACTTTCTGTCCAGCAATGGTACGGAGTTCTGGGCAGACCAGTTGACCACTTTACACAGCAAGGTGCCCTGGGATGGCCTCTGGTGAGCACTCTTCACAGCTGACATGGGACAGCTAAAGGTACACCAATTTTGCAGTTTTCAAAGCAGTGTTGCTGTGCATGTTACTAGGCTGCTGAGCAGTACCACACGGCCTCGCTGGCCTGTGCTTGATGACTGAGTGGCAACCTGCAAAGTGCCGTTGCTTGGTGCCTCACCTGACTGCTGGCCAGCCACAAGGTGTCTGTGCTGCCTGCAGGATTGACATGAATGAAGTCAGCAACTTCTGCACTGGGCAGGTGTGCAGCATCACCGCCAGCAACAGCCTTACTGGCTCACCAGGTGACTCCTTGACTGACTTGCAGCAGGTATCATGTTGGGTATCTACTGCAGCTCTTCAGGCGGTCCCTGACGCTGCCTGCCTACCATGGCAGCAAGCCTGATGGGCTGGCTGCTGCCTGCACTTGCAGCAGGCCTTGTGTCACGTAGCTTGTGTCAAAATGTCAATCCAAGCATGCCTCAGCCTGGCACTTGCAGCAGACCTGATGGCTGCATGCCCTGCGCTGACAGCTCAATCTGAAGTAGCTGCCAACATTCTGCTGCACATATCAAGGTCTGAGATGGACCCAGTCCAGCAAATCACATCTGCAGCCATCTTGGCCTTGTGCTGATGATGTGCACCACGCAGCCTGCCGCTCTGAAGTTGTGAAGCAGTCGGTCATGGCGGCCCGTTCTGTTGCTAATTGCTTGCAGCTGTCGAGCAGACAAGTCTGTATGCGCTGTAGTTCCCACTTGCTCAAAGTCACAGTCCTGCTGCTGCAGGGCTGGCGTGCTGGCCTGGTAGCAGGCCATAGGCTTCAGAGAGATGATGTCCCGGTCTGCCACTGCAGGGCTTGCGTCATGGCGTGCCAGCAGGGCACCAGGAGGGCAAAGCGTTCACGGAGCAGAGAATGACTGTGTTCTGACCTGCTCTGATGGGTTTGAGGCTGCTGACGGCACAGAAGCAGGGTCTTCAGTCAGCAGGCAGTTGCTGGCAGGGCGGCATGGTGAGTCGTGCCACTGCAAATCCCACTGGTTTGACTTTCCTACCAGCCTGCAGACTGCTCACAAACAGGCAAGGAATGGAATTCCAGGCCATACCTGCCCAGACAAACCTGCTCTGTGCCATGTGCAAGTAGTGGCCTTGCCTGCAGGCAGCCCTCAGGAGAGGCTGGTGCTGCCGCAAGCAAAGCCAGGCACCACCACCTCTTACGAAAGCCTCATCCACCCACCTTTTTATATCAGCAATGGCAACCAACACTGGCCCCTGTCTGCTTGGGGCGCTGGAGTCACGGCCAGCCACGCCAATGGTCTCTTGGAGTATAACGTGCACAACCTGTATGGCCTCAGCGAGGCAGTGGCCACCAATGCAGCCATGCAGAAGATCACTGGCAACAAGCCTTTTCTCCTGAGCAGGTGAGGTTGACAGGATGTGAGTCTCCTGGGGATTGCAGATGGGTGTCTCTAAGGCTGCTGGGCTTGGGAGCTCATGGGCTGTGGAGCTGCTGGTCATAAGGCTGCTGAGCAGCTACTGAGCTTGGTAGGATACTGTCAAGGCTCAGCAGAAATGTGCAGCAAGCTCCTATGGAAGTTAGATGGTGCCAGACCTGATGATTCACAGCAAGCAGCCCCATGTCTGGCACACAAGTGTTCAGGAGAAACCCCAGCTGAATACAGGTCCAGATGCGGGGGCTCCCATCTATGCCTTGTTCGTGACCCACCTGCAGAGTAACTGTTTGTGTTTGGCCAATGTGTGGAGTCCTGATGGCAGGAGTCCATGGATCTGCAGTAGTGTTGTGCACTGTCTGCTTTGTCTGCCTGCCGTGCTATGTGTGTGTTGGCGTCTTTGCAGGAGCTCTTTTCCAGGAAGCGGGGCCGTGGCCATGAAGTGGACAGGCGACAACGCAGCCACCTGGCATGACCTGCGGTGGACCATCTCCTCCGTCCTGCTGACAGGGCTCATCGGCATCCCTGATGTTGGTGAGCCTCCCAGGGCTGTCTCAGCTGGGGTCTCGGCATGTCCTGCATGAGTCCTCAATGTAGCAGCTTCTGGCTGCTCCATGAAGTGGTGATCACATCTACCCGCATGTCACCCAGCTCACAGAGATGTCTCCTAACATGGCCTGCATGGGGCTGCTAACAGCTGCTTGGCAGCACAAGTGGGAGCCTCAGATCTGCCTCCCTGCTGCCATTGACAAATTTTGCTGGAGCATGGATGGCCACAACTGTGCCTGCTGATGGGGCTGGTTGGCATCCCAAAGGTTGGCGACCCTGCCTCCCTGCTGCCATGGCACATTTTGGTGCAGCAAGACTATACTGGTGACAAGACTCACTGGTGGCTTCTCACTTGTACACATGCCATGCACCTGACTGCCTACCTGCCTGGCAATGTGAACACATGGTGTGTCCAAGGGGCTGGTAGGGGCCAATGACCATCTGCATCTCTGGCTGTTAATTCAATTGAGCAAATGAGGACTGGGCAGTGTGCTGAAGCATGCCTCAAGGCCAGCCTGACCACATGGACACAGCTGTGCTCAGTCAGCACTAGTCAGACCTGTTCCTATCAAGAGCTTCAGGCTGGCTGTCAGATGCGTACATCTGCAGGTTAGCTGCATTACAGCATGGTGAGTCCCCACCACCTGCCTCCTCCAGAGCAGCAGCAGGGCAGCCTTGTGCAGCACAGCGGCACAAGGCAGGCAGCAGGTGCTTGAGTTGCTGCCTCCAAAGATGTTGCAGGTGCACCATGGGCAAGTCTCCCAGTGTTGCTGCCTGCCTGCTGATGTGCTGCCTGACGAGACAGAAGAAGTGTGGAACACTTGCGAGTGCTGAGACTGTGCCTGCGGGCGTGTCCAGGAACGCTGTGCAATAGTCTCCTTGAGTGATCTGCAGGAACTGACATCTGTGGCTTTGTGGGCCACTCCAATGAGGAGCTGTGTGCCCGCTGGATCTCTGTGGGGGCCTTCCAGCCCTTTGCCAGGAGCCACTCAGACCTGCATGCAGGCTTCCAGGTGACTCAGTGCAAAGCTGCTTGAGTATCGGCCCATGCGGCACACTGTGCAGCAGCAGCTGCACCAAATTTTGTTTCTCCAGGTGGCTCAATACACAGCTTTAGGCTGTTGGCTCATGCAGCGGGGTCAGCTGCCACTAGAGCAGCTGCTGCAGCAGTGACCCTGTCGCTAAGTAACTCTGCATTGCAAGCTCCTCTGTCATTGTTCCTGTGGGTGTGATTCTCACAACCTTTCATGGCATCACCACCTTAGTGGTCTGGCCAGCAATGCCAGCAAGTAAGCCTTAGCCATTTCTAGTGAGCCTGTCTGCAGGAGGTCTAGGCAAGCAACTAGAGCCTGTCGCTGAGCATGTTATCTGTGACTTTGTGACAAGGTGTCCCATCAGCTCGGCTGCTGCAGGAGCTGCATTGCTGAAATGCTGCTTTCATGGGTTACAGGGAAAGCCTGCACGTGCTGTTGCCTCATGTGAGCTGACCACACTAGACCTACAGTCACAGAAGCTGAAGAGGGAGGCCACCAGCAAGTCTGGTCCTGCACTGCACTGCTGCCTACTGCCCAACGGGAGGTAGTCCGCCCTGGACCTGGGCTGTGTTGCAGAAACACCACCAACAAGGCTGGGCCTGCAGTGCGCGAGTGCCAGATGCCCAACACAACTCAGGTCACAACTGACTTGCGGCTGCAGGAGCTGTATCGCTGGAATGCCACCATCAAGGCAGGCAGGAAGGCCCTGGGCCTGCGCTACCGCCTGCTGCCCCACATCAACAGCGCTTTCCAGGAGAGCCACAGGTCCGGCCTGCCTGTGGCTCGCCCGCTCTGGATGGACTTCCCCGAGGACCCCAGGACGCACACTGTGAACCTGCAGTGGATGTTTGGCAAGGGCATCCTGGTGACACCAGTGGTTGAAGAGGTCAGTCTCAGCTGCAGGCTGTGGTGCTGCTGCTGTCAAAAGCTTGATGAGCAGCACTTGATGCAAGCGCCACTGCTGGCAACAGTCCAGGACCAACCTGCAGCACTGCAGAGCTGCAGGGCGATCTGGCTGGGCAAGGTGCCTGTGAGAGGATGCATGCCAGATGTGCAGGGAGTGAAACAGAGAGGCAAGCTACAGCAGACCTTCTGGCTTACAGACGGCAAGCTTGCGTGGTGCCACCCATCATTGCATACGCAGCATGCTCCGTGCAGCTTGCTGGGGCACAGCTGATGCCTGCTTGCCCAACTCTTGCTGCAAGACACAGGTTATATCATGCAGTGAGGTGTTCAGTCTGCTTGTGCTCACAGCCTTAGCTCTGGCTGCAGGGCGCTCGGAATGTGACAGGGTACTTCCCTGCGGGGAGGTGGTACAACCTGTTTGACAACAGCACCCTGCTGGCTGACAGCTCTGGTCGTGACGTGACCCTCACCCTGCCCCTGGGCGAGGTGGGAGTGCACCAGCAAGGGGGGACCATCCTGGCATTGGCACAGCCTACCCAGCGTGCAGGTGGGTGAACAATGCCTTTACAGGGCCACCTGGTGTGCCGCCAGCAGAGGACTGTATCAGACACCTTGCGGGACTACACACCTTCACAAGCTCCCATGTCTGCTGCACTGCATGACATCTACAACATACGCTGGCTGCGTCAGCGTCTTGCAGCCCTGCCTGCTTTGTGCTGACTCTCCACCATGTCTCTGGCTGCCCGCAGAGGAGGCGCGCACAGGGCCCCTGTCTCTGATCGTTGCGCTGCCAGACCTGCAAGCGCTGCCAGGCCTGCAGCATGAGGGTGGGGAAGACGGCAGTGGCTGGGTGGTAGCTGCCAGGGGCAGCCTGGCTCTGGACACCAGTGATGACCTTGAGGTGAGAGGCAATTTGTGCTGCACACTCTGCAGCCCAAGGAGGCATGGGCATGCGGTTGCAGACAGCAGCAGCATGGTAGCTGGCAGGAGCAACCTGGCTCGTGGACGCCCGTGATGTGCTGGTAGTGAGAGGCAACCATCTCTATGCTGAATACTTCAAGCAGGCAGGACATCTGGTAGGGCCTCATGATGGTGGCCGCCAGGGGTGGCCTTCTCTGCATGCAAGCAGCATCATGACCCAGGTCATGGTCCTGAGGCCAGCTGACTGACCCATGAGTGGTATGCAAGATGACGTGTGCCACTGCGCTAGCCCCAAAAAATAGTGGCACATGCCTCACTTGAGGGGATGCTGCTTCACTTGTTGCGCAAAGGCGCTTGCCATTGTGCAATGCTTTGCGGGGCACCACCGCCAGCACACTACAGGGGCTGCTGCTTTATGGACGTAGAGTGCCCCTCGCTAAGTCCCTGCTCAGACTGTGTGGGTAAGGAGCTGTTCCATGTTGCACCTCAGGTTGCAAATGCAGCCAGAAATATGTGTGGATTCAACCGAAATATTGCTGCTGTCCCAAAACCAGTTCTGCCATGGGCTGCATGTGCACTCCATTTGTAGCAACTCACTTCGTGCAGGTGTCTCGCACAACAGCTGGAATGGAGCTCAGCCTGGAGGCGCGCCTGAGCAGACCAAAAAACGCCAGCCACCTGAACGTGCAGGTCACAGGCACCTTTCTGTCTGCTGAGGCAGGTGCGCAAGCCCCCAGCCTGCCCTGCAAGTCCAGTGCTGCCCCACCAGCTGAAAGCAGGCTGCCTGTTGTCAGAGTTCTGCAGTCAGAGAGAGCCACCATTCACAGCGCTGCACTGGAGTCGCCAGCGTGTTTGTCTGGAGCAGTGAGCAGCGCATTATCAGGAGCTGCACAGGCTGAGAGTGCAGATTGGTATTGTTGCATAAGTCATCAATGCTGCACAGTCCTGGCTTGTGGGAGCTGCGCAAGCTGAGGACTGTAAGGTGGCATAGCTGCATGCTTGAAATAGACTGCTCAAGGTGTGTGGTGCTTCCACGCTGCACCCTGTTGTGTGCAGGGCTGGAGCTAGGCATGGAAGCCTGTCAGCATGTTTCATATGCAGCCATGCAGCACATTACTCTGCTGGGCTGGCAGGGTTCAGTCTGTCCCAGCCAGATGCTGCGCATTGCGCAGCGCGGTCGGCCCATATCGTCTGGCCAGGTGAGAGGCCTGAAACACTTTGCCAGCAAGCTTGCATGCAGGCTGTCCTCGTGCATCACATTGCTGTGCCATGCTGCAGGTTGTCTGTGATGCTGAGCTGCAGACACTTGCTGCAACAGAGCTGCATGTCCAGCTGGACAAGTGCAGCAGTTTTGAGATCACCATCTGAGCCCGGTGGTTGGCACCACACTGTGTTCATCCCCCTGGATGAAATGATGGCTCAGATGGCTGCCCCAGGCATTTTTGTGTACTTGTATCATGCCAGTCTGAGAGCGACAATCTGTCCAGCTTTCAGTTGTGGCTTGGGTCCCTTCATGCAACCTCCTGGCAGACACCTGGTTGTTCAGGCTTTTATCGGTTGCAGACTATAGACTCAACATAAGTTCCCTGGCATGGGTTTGCAAATGCATCAGATTGAATGCCAGAAATTTGATGCCAGGGTCAAGGGTGCATCGAGCAACATGTGTGTACTAACATTGTCAGCAACATCATATATATACCTATACTTCGTCTGCCGTCAGGTGCCTGCCGGCTCACATCAATTGGACATCGGTGCCACGTCCTGTGGCATGACGCCTTTACGCTCAGCACCACTCCATAGCTGCTGCTACAGGCACTGCACAGCCATTGAATTGGGCACATGCAGCTCTGCCATGAGGGGATGTTCAGTCTGAGCAGACAACTTTTGCCTGCCATCTATGCACCAGTCTGAATGCACGCTAGAGGGTAAGATGAGTGCTCATCGTGTTCCAGTTCAAAGCACCTTGTTGACATCATGATGATCTTCATCAAGGGGACCGTACCACTACTAGACGCAAAAGCGCAGGTCTCACCATCTGCGTGGCAGACATGCCATTGGGCCCACAGCAGGACCTTCAGGTGGCCTTGAACAGCATCCAAGAGGCCTTGCGGCAGAGCACACCAAGCAGTATGCAGCTGAGGCTGCAAGCTGGATCTGACCTGCACTGCGGCGCTGAGCTACCGGCAGATCTCACTTGCTGGGCTTTGCAGCTCTCCCTGCTGATGGCACAATGTAAAAGGAGCTTACCTGTCTGCGTTGGTCCTTTACAAGGGCAGGCTATACAGAAGGTGGAATGCAGGTTTAGTGTCAAAGTGCCTGAGAGGGTAGTGGCAGGCGCCAAAGCATCAAGAGCACCACGTCCCTCTATAGCATGTGACGCTGAAGCCATCTTCCCGACAGCTGAGTCACCAGTCCTCTGTTGGCCAGGCGGGGATGCAACGCAGACCTCCTATGCAACATATGTGCACTTGCATCTCCTTAGATCCTAAGGCTGAAGCAGGCTTTACAACTGATCAGTTCATGACTGCCTGCTCAAACAGCAGTAAGGAGCCTGCTGCTCGGAGCAGTGCAAGCTTCACATGCTAATCTGGCATGGTCCTCTAAGTCTGTGGCAAGCTTGTGGAGAACAGTCTGGCTACTTCCAGAGCAGGAGTAAAAAGGTGATTGTTCAGGGCCCTGCATCAGACTGCTTATGTCAACTTTTGCAATCACGTCTGCACACTGTGTATGAATTTGACAGTATCAGGACGATTATCTGCCCCAAGGGCGTTGCCAAGAAAATGGATCCCTGGATTGGCTGATGACGCTTGCCACGCCTGCTGTTGGTGTAGCTAGCTAGCCTCAAGCTTGCTGTAGCTTCAGCGCTGAAGCATTTTGGCAGCAGCAAAGTAGCCATGTGGGCGCCATGTAACTTGCTGATTGCTCTGATCAACAGAGAGGGGCTCAGGTCACCATTCTTGCTACCTACCTACAAGCTTGCTGCCTAGCACAGAGTGAGCAGAGTCTCCTTTTGCCTGCATTACCTGGGCCAGCATCTCACGCTTGGGACCAATCTTTGATTGGAGATGCTGTACAGTCTGTGGTCCTCTGGGAGGGCCCACAATGGCCCATCTCAAGAGTGTGGACGATCTGGGCAGGTATCACTGTTCAACAATGCGTGGTCAGAATTCCATGGCAGCCAATGTCTTGGATGCCAATGCTGGGCGGCATGTCAGCTTTTCTTGAGAGGAATGCAAACTGCACAATTTCAAGCTGCTGCAATGGCTGTCAGGTGCTGATGCTGAGCCACACAATACACATTCCGCCTCCACTTCCTCGCCGCAGAGCTACAGCGTCCCTGTCAACAGGTAGGGAGGGCTGGACTCCACATCTGCAACCCCTTGCTCAGCAGAGCCGCCCCACTCAGCCCAGGGAGACCCTGCTGGTTCTGTGGTAATGCCCACCTTGGTGTTCCTCCAGATACACTCTGTAAGCACAATGTCGCTGGCACGGGCATTTGTCTCAGCTCTGGTGATACACTTCTGAATGGCCACCACGCTGTGCTCCTGGAAGAAGCCACGGCTGAAGATGACCCCTCCGCGGCTGCTCAGCTGGTAGGTGCTGCGCCAGAAGGGACGGACCAGACAGTAGTCCAAATCCAGTACATGGCCTGCCTGCTGTGCTTGCTCGCATAGGATCTCAGTGGTGCCTACAGACCATGACTGTAAATCTTAGCTCATGTTGAGGTGCGAGTCCCTGCCTACTCACTGATGCTGCAGCTTGCTCACAAAGGGTCTCAGTGGCGCCTGCAGGCCAAGATACGCCACAGTTTTCAGCAGTCAGACAGTGCTCCCTTGCCAAGTTTAAGTGTTGAGCTGAAGGTGTTTCAGGTTTCAGCACAGATCCTTTTGTCCCTGCCTGCTTGCATGAAAGCTCGCTTGTGCCTGCAGGTCACAGCATGAGAATAAGCTGTTGGAAGCACTGGGTCACACAAGTGTAGCTGCTCAGGAAGAATAGACAGTTCAGCCCATGTGAGTAACCTGCAGCCCTGGTGGTACAAGTCATCCATGCTGCCTGCAGGCCATGCTGGATTCCACGTCGAGTATATGCCCTGCCTTCTGTGCATGCTTGCTTGGCGATGCATGGCCGGCACCAAAAAGATGCTTCACTGCAGAAGCAAAGTGGTGCCATGCAGACCAGGAGCTTCAAGTGCTACCTTTGCTTTGCAGATGGGTCTGAGACTAGGAGTCGGACAACAACCAGCTGGCGCTTACTGCTGATAGGCACCCAGGCTTACATGGGCATGTTTGCAGCTTGCCCATCTCGATTCCAGGGCGCTCATAGTGGCAGGGCTCGCAGCGAGGCACCTGCATGTAAGGGACTGTCGAAGAGACACCAAATAGTGTCCTGTACAAAGTTGAGAGTCTGTTATGAACCCCTAACAGCCATGTCTTGTGCAATGTTGAGTCCATCTCTGAGAGCAAGGCCCAATGCATACAAAGAAATGGGCGCCAGCTGCAAGGCCGTGACATGTCTGTACAGAGGCAGAGGGGAACCGCCGCTTCTATACTTCAGCACGTGATCATGCCTGTCTTGAAGGCAACAAGGCAGCAGTGCACCAGAGCGCAGAGAAGGCTGCCCTCTGGATGTTGGGTGGAGACTCCGGCCCTTGCTGGAGCCAGGACCCACACTGCTGCCTCAGTTTTGTTTGCGGTCAGCTGCAGCATATGTTTGGCAAGGCAAGACACTGTGCTCCTCAGCTGCTGGCTCCAGGCTGTACAACCATGCTTGTGGTGGGCATTGGACAATTTTGGTTTCAGCTGCTGGGGCCAAGACCTAACCCTGGGCCATTGCCACGCCTTGTATACTGCAGGCCTCAGGGCCCTCTTTGTCATACACGCCATGCTTGCACCTGGCAACCTTGATCCTGTCTAGATTGACCAGACACTGCAGGATGCTGCAGGCCGCAGGCCCCAACAACTTCCAATGGGTAGATATTACTCTTCCGGGGTGGTACAAGGGACGCTACAACACAGCAGGCTGCTGCAGGCTATAGCGCTCGCCAGGTCGTCGGAGCCATGCTTGCAGAGGTGGGTGTAACCCTCCAGGTGATACAAGGTGAAGGCAGGAATAGCAGGACAACTCCTGCACGGGTGAACGTTACCCTCCAAGATGCAAAAAGGCCTGCGGCAACAAGACACAGCAGGCCAACACAGGCCTCACGTTTCATCTTGTTGCCTTTGCCATGCTTGCCCTGGTGGGTGTCAACAGCCCCATGTGCTGCAAGTGAGATCGTCAGCAGTATGTTGCAGGCCTCACCCTGTCGCCACAGCCATGTTCACACTGGTAGGTGTCGCTATTCCCAGGTGCCACAAGGTTGGAGTGTGGGGCCAGCACATAGGGAGTTCTGGGGTCCAGCCCATCCAAATAGGCTGAGAGGTTGTCTAGGTACCACACAGTTGCCTCAGAGGAGAACAGCCTGCAGGCAAGACGAAATTCATTTGACGACACCTGGGCCAGCTGTGTCATGTGGGCATGGCAAATTGCATTACCTGCCGCTATGTCATGTCAGGATGGGAGGCTTGCAACAGATGATGATGGTCTGCAAGCCAGCCATATGCCCCATTCCTGATGCATCAGACGCGCAAGGCAGGTAGGCCAGGCTTCTGCCTGATCAGACCATAAATGACCATCCTGCCTAGTACCATGCTTTGCTCATATGATTGTAAAGCCTGAAGGTTCAGCACCTGACAATATTACCCCACATTCTCAGCCACAGGGGTTTGCACTTACATGCCATAAAGGCCAGCAGTGCGCCATCACAGGCAGGTGCTTGCGGAGCCCTCCTCCTGCAGGTGTATATCTGTTTTCTCCAAAGTCCCCAAGTCAGTCAGTACAGGCACACTTCAGGAAGGCAGAGCCTCTCACAGCCACGAAAAGTTGCCTCCAGACGCATTGTAAGCCAGGAAGGGCGTCATGACAGGCAGGTGTTTAGGGCCGTCGTCCCTTTCCAGCCACATCTCGTTGGGTGCAGGACCAGCAGCCTCCTGCACCCTTGCGGCGCCCAACCTTAGCGTCAGGAAACTGCGCACGCCCTGCAGGCAGTCAGTCGCATGGGTTCAGGGCAGAGCCGGGGCTTTGCTGCACCCTGCAGCAAGCCCAAATGGGTGCCATGTAGCAACACATGCCGTGCAGGTACGGTGGGCCCTACAGGCAGTCAGCTGCGTTGGGTCAATGTAGGCCTTACGGCTGATGGCACCATAAGTGAGTCCTCAGCCAGGGCACCAGGTTGTAACAGCGCCCTGCAGGCAGCCCGCTGCATCTGTCAGCATTGCTGTCAGGTGCAGCAAGCCAAGTTGGCCTGAGCCAAAATGCGGTCTTGCAGGTAGCCAGATGTGTGGGGGCAGGGGCAGGGCCAGCAAACCGCTGCACCTAGTTGCCGCCCTGCCTGGGTGCCAGCTAACAGCACATGCTCTGCAGGAAGTCAGCTGCTCTGGGCAGGCTCGCTGCAACTGACTGAGCACCAGATGAGAGGGGACCCCTGCGGCCAGGAAAGCAGCTGATAGCAGCGTCGTGGCCTGAGACTCAGGATGAGGGGCAGCCTCAGCTGAGGTGCTACAGCTTCAAAAGTGGCTGGGACCATCCTGCAGGGTTCGTCAAGTGCAGGCAGCAAACGCTGGCATCGTCTGGGATTTGCAGAGCTGCCCAGCAGCAGGTGAGACTCTGTCATGGGCTGTGCGGGGTCTCAGCTCGACAAGTACCTGTACTAGCTGACGGAGAGAGTGACAGCCTCACGGCTGCTGTGGTGGCGGTGCGCCCTTCAGCACTGACAACAATGCAGAATTGCCTGCAGGCTGGCCCACCCACCCAGGGGTTGCTGGTGTCACAAGGTGCAGCAAAGCTGCTTCCAGCAATCACGTGGCTGGTGAGGCACCGACAACCCTTCAGTATCAGCCACATGATGCAGCGCAGGAGGCCCCTCAGCAGGTAGACGCTAGCACACGCACTTCTGGCCGCAGCAAGGTTGCTTTCAGGCAGCTGCCAGGCAAGCAGCGAGCAGGAAACATAAAAGAACAGCACAGGGGCACTACGCTGCCTGCCAAAGTGCATCTGCCACCAGACCAGCTTGCGGCCATGCTATGTCAGCAAGGCAATTGAAGGTGGTCGTGGTGCTGCTGGAACCAGAAGGCTTGTGTGGGCAAGCATAAGAAGGGCATGCTGGTCCCCACTGCTGCCGGGGACATACCTGTCGCCAGGGCCTGCTGGCTGTGGTAACGTTGGCATCAGCTGGGCTTGTCAGTGCCAACACTAAGTCGTCCTTGGTTATCACGTTCTGCATGAGTGTTATGCAAATCGTCAGCCCTCTGTGCTGCCAGTCTGAGTTCGTCTGACCCTGTGACAAATTTGACTGTCCTCACAGCAGCATTGCATCTGGCAGGTCATGAAATCCACAGGTCAACTGCCTCAGCATAGGATGCGATCTTGTCACAGCTGACCTTTGACACTGGAGCCGTGGAATTGATTTTGAGCCTGCTCCTGCAGACATTGGGGAGGGTGTCATGGCACAGCAAGGGCCCCAGATCAAAATGTGGTGCATCAAAGAATACCTGACCAGCAAATGGTGTGTGGGTGAAGTCACAACTAGATCCTGTGTGGGGAAGCCATGCCTGTACAGTATCCGTGTGAAAGCCGCACCTGCACCAGCAGGACTGTGAAAGGTGACGTCTCCAGTCGGACGTTCTCTCTAGCATTACCACCGGCCTCTCACCTGCTAGAACGAGAGCTACACCCACAAGGAACGGACTTGTCCTGCTCCTTAGGCAGGACGATCTTGAAGGCATCATACTTGCCGCCCAAGGTAGGGCGTCAATGCTTTTGCGCGTTGACCATTTGAGCCCAAGGCCATTTTAGCAGCAGCATGGAGGCCGGCAGCGAGAGGCCCTGGTACAGCAGCAACATCTGTCGCCACCGACGCAGCTTGACAGAGATCTCCAGGGAGGGCTGTATGCCGTAGCTCCCACAGCTGGTGCAGAGCTGACTGGCAGCTGCGGGGGGCGCATTTGCCGTGATGCCGGCATGGGCGGGCCGCAGACCCCGCCAGAAGCTGTTGTCTGGCCGAGCCTTGAATGTCTAGGCCAGTGGCCTGGAATCGGCTGCCCCCACAGTGTCTAAGCAGCTGAACTCTAAGGTGCTGCAGGCCTGCTGCACCAAATGCCACTGATGAGGACAATGCCAGTTGAGTTCAGCAACACAGAAGCAATGCATGAGGCTGCGAGGGGGGATTGCTTGCCCCTTTTTTGCAAAGCACAGAGCAACTACTTCCTCCCTTCTTCCGCCCTTCGCAACAGGAACGATGCGCATCATTCCTGTTGGATCTGCAATCATTCCATTAATTGTCTGTGAGGAGGCAACACCCAATTTACAGGAGGTGAGTGGAGCGCTTATTTACTCCTCCACCCCGAACAGCCCTTGCCGCAAGGTTGCAGTGCATCACGAGCGGATGCTGCTGCTGCCTCTCAGTGGCGGCGCTGGCATAGTAGATGATGCTACTGCCCAGCTGGGATTGCACCCCGTGATTGTAGTCTACCTTTGCACCTGCTTCCTTAAGGGACAGAGGGTGAGCACATCCTTGTGCAGCTTGTACTTGTTGTTGTGCATGACAACCTGGGGATGAAGTGGTGGAGTCTACCTTTAGTTGCCAGAGTCCAGTGGGAGATCTTGCTGATATTTTGAGCAGACTGCTAACGCCGCTCAGTGCATGGTGTGTGCTGCAAGCTGCCAGCTGGCTGTCATATGCAATAAAGGCACGCTACAATAATGGCCTTACACCAGAATTCCACCAAGTAGCATTGGATCCCTATTAGTGATGTCTGCCACACGATCTTTAGATGCAGCAATCACCAAGACAGTGGCACTATGTGTGTTTGATACGGTTGTTTACAATGGCAGACATGCTAGCATGTATGGCTATAGGCTCAGCTGCTGACTTAGCTCTCACTTCCACTAGTGATAAAGCGGGGCACACCTTTTGCCCACCTAATGCAGCAAACTGGTGCTAAAGAGGTGTGGGGTACAAGGTGTGAAGGTGGTGGCCTACAAGTACGGCAAAAGGTGTGAAGAAAGGTGTACAAAAGGTTTGAGACCAGTTTGAGACAAGTCTGGAAGAAGTGTGGAACAGGTGTGAAAACAGTGCAGACAAGAATTTCTCTGCATGCATGGCAGCTGGCTCCACATGGGCACAGCTGCCTGCAAGCAGCTGCTGTAGGCTAGCAGACATTGACCACGTTCAGCTGGTTGTAGAGGCGGACCACTAAATGTTCCAGGCTAGAGCTGCCTGAGACGGCTATAGGCAATGCAATCACTGCTTCAGTGCTGGTGCCCATTGTGCATCAGCTGATAGCATCATCAGCACTGATGCCGCCCCTGCAGCGGCAGGCTAAGGCACCTTCTGCCCGCGCAGTGTGCAATTAGAGGCTGGAACTGCCTGCAGGGCAGAAGCAGCTGTGTTGCCTGGCAAGGCTGTTAACAGTTTAGCGCGTGAGCGCACTGATTGTAGTGCTGTTGGAGGCAGCCCACGGTGATGTGACTGTGCACAGCAGGTGTTGACAAGACCATCACACGGATACTGTACCTTATGGATGTTCTCTTGGTCAGTGCAATGCTTCTTGCCGTTTGTGGCAATGAGAGCTGCATTTCGGCGGCTTGCAATGCATGTGGCGGCCATTGCCGCCACAGAGCTTTGAAGCTCTGCCAGTACGTGCAACGTTGGCTACTCGCTGCCGCTTGCACTCTGGCAATGGCTCAGCTGGCACGTGTAGGTGCATGAGCACGATCATCAAGACGATTCAGTACTGGAAGCAATTGTAGCAGCCGACCGCACTCACCCAGCGTCTCCAAAGAGCATTGTGGGTGCCAGTCAACTGCTTCCAGTCTACTGGAAGCAGCAGGCAAGGGCTACAGCCAGGCAGAGAGCTGCAGAGGTACAGGCTCACCTTGAACACATTACAGTTTGACAACATCTGCCCTGATGATGTATTACTTGAACAGGGCTCTGAGTGGTGTGCTGCATGAGCCTGTGGTGGAGTGCATCCCTGTGAATTGTGAACCAGGCAGCTGTTTGACTGTCCACACAAAGTACTACGTAGGAGAAGCAAGACCGTTTCCCGCCCTGCGTACAGCTTTTTGTCGTGGCTGGAGCTTGGCGGAACATGGCCGTGCAGCATTGGTCACCGGTCCGTGCAGCATGAACTCAAACTCCTGTGCAGCTTGCACCTGCACGTTATAGCAGCATACACTCACACTACGTGCAGCAAGGATCAGGGCAGTGGGAAGAGAGGGCTGCTTGTTGCAATCTCACAGGGTGCGCAGCGCTTAGGTGCGCGGGGAACAAAACTTGCATTCAGGCACCATGCATTTGCCCAGCAGCATGTTTCTTGCAATACTATCCAGTGGTGAGGAGCATTTGCAGCAGCATGGACCAGGGACAGTGGGAAAAGTTGCATAGCAGTTCAGAGGGCGAAGCGCAGCCGAGGGCCTGAACTTTGCATTCAGGCACCAAGCTTATGCACAGCAGCATGACGATAGACCACCATGCTGTGGTGAGGAGCATTTGCAGCAGCATGGACCCAGGGCAGTGGTGGGAGGAGGGCTGCTGGTCCTGTGCAGGTTTGATGTTTACATTGCAGCGACATTTTGCTGCAAACTGGTTCAGGCACAATGCTGGTGCACAGCAGCATGATGCTAGACCACCATGCTGTGGTGAGGAGGGGCTGCATCCACATGGACCAGGGCGGTGGGAGGAGAAGGGCTGCATGTACTGAGTGCTGTTGTCAGTGCAAAGGGTCTTGATGCAATCATTCAGTGTCGCTGCCATCAGAGGCAGACATCTCAGCTTCACTGTAGTCGAGATGAGCAGTGGTGCGCAAGATATACATCCTGACAGGGGGCAAATGGCCCAGCATGGAGCAGAGCAGGGCTGCATCATGCACTGCTCTGGCTGCCTCTGCTGACATTGCTGCCACAGGCTGGGGCAGCTGCTCCAGCGCTGCAAGCCTGGCCTGCTCCGAGAGCGCCACGAACTTTTGGGCGTCCACCCACTTGCCCTGTTGCATCAGCAGACCTGGGTCCCTCTTCTTGCTGACAGGGCCCACTTGCTTGTTGAGGCTGCTGTACCAGCTGAGCAGCTGTTGCCTGGGCACAGGCAGCCCCTGCTGCTGAGCTGACATGTAGTCCACCACCTGCTGAGCAGCAGGGCCCTTGAAGCTCTTAGCTTGAGGGAGCCCAGCCTGATGAGGGCAGACCCGTCTGGGTGTGTGGCTGCCCTTGAGCCACAGGCAGACATGGCGCTCCATGGCACAGGCGTGGTGCTTGCTGCCCCAGGAAAGGTCCCCAGTGCCCTCAAGAACTTGATCTTGACTGCTGCGTCAAAGGCTCTGTGGGATCTGCCCTGACAGAGCCTGTGCTTTCAGTGTTGGCTGGCAAGTCAAGATGATTAGCTCTAGAGTACATCTTTTGCTTAGAGACCTCTGCCTTTACTGGTCGACAACTGCCAAGCCTCAAGCAGAGGGTCTGCACAGGAACAGTGTCCACAGCTGTGGCAGAGACCTGGGTCAAGACAAACTCTAGTACTTCCTGTAGAGCACCAGCCTGGGGTGCCCTGAGGGCAGCCCCAGGCCTTAGCAATCCAGGTGGACTAACAGGTGGCAGTCGCTGGTCATGGGGCCAAATAAAGGGGAAAAAGGTGTGATCACTTCGGTATGGTGTGCAACAGGTGTGCAACAGGTATGAAACAATTGTGAAGGCTTCCTACTAGTGTTCAGCCTGCAGAAACGTTTTGCTACTGCTTTGCATCAGACACCCTAACAAGTGGCATGCCTACCTCAGATAAACACAGTTCAGCAAGCCTCTGGGCCATCTCGTGCTGACAAATTTCATGACCCACGTGGTGCACCTCATACGATGTTGGCGGTGTCTTAGCAAGCGGCTACAGTAGCAAAAAATGGCAGTAGTACTGCCCAAACGCCAACAGCATGGCAACCTAGAGATCTAACTTCCAGGAAGCCTGCCACCAGTACTGGTGTATTCTCCGCATTCAGATTGAGCACACTATGGAGCATTTGGGACATTCCACCATTGTCAGCACCTTCTTAATCTTGCTGCAATAGGAAACAGCATATATATAAAGATGAAGTGGGAAGCTTAAGCCAAGTCACTACGTATACAGGAGGTGTGTTGAGATGAGGTGGCAAGCAAAAGTTTGGGGGTGGGATCAGGATAGGTTGGGCTGGTGAAGTTGTGCATGTACAGTTGCTATGATGGATCCAGATTTTGGGCTAATGAGCTTGTGTTACATGGTGGGTGAGGTCTATCCCAGCATTTGCAATCATCATCTGAGTGTCTGCCTTGAGGCAGGAGCTCCTCTGCCACAGCACCTGGCTAATTGATTGATATCAACCTCAGCACCTTCACCACCTTGGTCACCCCCTTTGATGCTGGTCATAGCTGCTGCCTCATCCTGAAATTGAATGGTGTGCTCAGCAAGTTGCAAGGATGTCAGGCGGACAATGTATGCAGCAGATGAGTCAGCAGTGAGCAGCAGTTGTTATGGGTTCATGGCTCAGCAGATGAGTCAGCCGTGAGCAGCAAATGGGAAGGGTTGATGGTTGAGCAAGTGATAAACAATGAGCAGCAGACTTACACATGGCCAAGCAGACCGGTTTTGCATGCATTGTGTGTGCCAAGTCAAGCTCTGGGTACCTGCAAGCAGGCCAAGCCTCCATTGGCAATGTCCAGGGCTGCTTCTGGACCCACTTCAGCTTATATGAAGCATGAGCCCTTGTTATCTTCTGCCTGCAGGCACTGGGCACAAGTTGACTGGGACCAGGCTGCCATACAAGCCCTGCTGTATCAGATGTATCCCGACTTGATTGAGACTCAGACATCCTGCCGTGAGGGCTGACCTGGCCATATTCATGATCTTGCACACGTGAGCTCTGCCCCGCCCTGTCAGTGAACGTTGAAAAGGTGCAGCTCTGGTTGCTGCCAGTAACAAGTCTGCTGAGCACTTGCTCTTTGGGTTTGTGATGCAGCAATATGGCCCTACCCTACTGTTGGGGCTACCGTCTCATATATAGCTGGACCCAGTGAGAGCCCTGCCCTTTGACTTTGGCACAACATGTGCTGACCAGCCTGTATCCAACTTGAGCCCCACACAATGCCTGCCTACATATCGTAAAGAATATCTGCTCTATGAACCCTACACTCTTCTTGCCAGCTTCAGCATTGCTGTGACAACTGTTGTCGACACTGCAGGTTTGGCGCCCTCATGTAGGAGAAAGAGGTGGCCACCACAGATATGGAGTGCTGCCGCCCCTCAGACAACATGTTGGAGGGGGGCCACACCGTCCTAGGAAACCTGCAGGGCACAGCCTTCGACGGGGTCACCAGCCTAGCCATGGCCTCAGCACCTGGTGTCACATTCTGGGAGCAACAGCTGGCGTGCATACGCCTGCGCAGCCATGCTGGGCTGTTGTAGAAGATGTCCCAAGGCTCGCAAGTGATTGGTCCGCTGCGGACTTGCTGGCAGACACACTCAACTTGGGAGACAATTTCTGGGGTGGGCCTCCCGGAGGTGGAGTCCACACAGTGGATGGTGTTCTGATAAGGGTCTAGGGCCAAATCTCGTGGTTCTGCCCCCGCTTTTTGAACGCACAGTGTTACCATGATGTGTGGGAGAGAAAGACAGGTCAGCTTGAGCAACATGTGACAGGCATGCATGTCTTCGAAAATCTAGCCACAATTTTCTGAGTCGCAGGTCTGATTGTAAATCATGCAGAAATGAAACCTGGCTTTTGCACAAAATGAGTTCACTTACTTCCCCGACACATATGGGCTTGCTGCGCATCATGTACTGCTCAACCTTGAACACCTGTGAGGACCATCAGAACTTGCAGACCACCTGATAGTTGGTTCAACGACGAATGACATGACTTCAACATAAGTAGTGGTAAGTCAGGCCAGGGCAGGCACTTCGGACTGATTTACACTTGTTGGACGTCCTCTTACAGTGACCCTCTCAAAGCGTACAACCTGGGCTGTCTGCAGACGACACTTGGGCAGCTCAGACGTAGGGAGGCATGCCTTAGCTTGCCCACATGCTGTCCAAGTCGTGCAAGGCACACTACATACAGTGAACATACTTCACGAGCCTGCATTACATTCAGCAGAGCTTGCTGCTCACCTGGAGGCTACCCCAGTCCAGGAGGTCCTGATACCAGTGCTGAGGGATGCTTGCATACACCTCAATGGGCTTGTGCGGCATGGCAGCAACTTGAGGGTTGTAGTTGAAGCGGTGCAATTGCAGGCCTTCCTCCTGTTGCTCAACGCGCATGACCTGCACACAGGGTGCCCTATTTCCCATGCATGTTGAGCTGAACACCTCAGCTGAATGTAGCTACATGAATTTACGTGGACTGTGAGCACCTGGGTAGCACAAGCCGAGACCGAGCTACACACTGCTGAGGGGGAGCTACCAGGTGTTTGCAGCAGGCACATCAGTGAGCGAAGTATGTCAAAAGCATCAGCTGAGCTTGCCAAGGCCATGCTGCAAGCTGCTGGTGCGCACTGGTACATAAACCAATGATTACTACAGCAGGTTTCTGATTCTGAGCTTGAAGGGCTTCCAGCATGGCAGGAGTCTGGTGTGGATGCTGCATGGCTGCAGCCTGATGGTGAAGGGGCAGCATAGAAGGTATTTCCACTCAAAGCAAAATTGCAAAAGCTGCTCACAGTACATTACAGGCGCACTGGTTTGCATTGCCTGGCACAGCGTACGCCCCTTTGGTAGCGCAGCCAGTGGCCCAAGACACAACAGGGACCTGTGCAGTGCCTGCAACGCTACCACCACAAAAGCTGGCCCTGGACAGTGGTCATCTGGCAGACCGCTGCTTGGCCAGCAAAGCAGACTTGACAGTCTTGTCAAGTACGAAAGGCAATGACAGGCAAACATGCAGCAGTTGCAAGTTGCCCATTGTGTCATGGGCCACCACCGTGCCAGAAACAAGTGGAGGTTGAGACACACAGCGCAGCACATGTGGTTACCTTGCCGATGTGTCACAGGGTGGTCTGGACTAAGATGCACACATGTGGTATCTCAGGTCGTAGAGGGCCGCTGACCTGCCTCCGAGTCCCTAAAAGACATCCCTGCAGATTTGTTCACCTTGATGGTCCGCCGAAGGAAGGCCTCGGGGTGCAAGATGCACACGTCGTCTACGATTGCTATCTTGTCCTTTGGGTACCCCGCCAGCCAGGGCCACACCCACTCCAGGCCAGCACCTGCAGCAGGTACGCCGACAAGCTTGGCAGCGTGCCAGAGCAAGGCTTGTGGTGGCAGCAGATACCAGGGCTTGGCAGACCCCCTTCAGGCCAGCAGCTAGAGGAGCAGCAAGCAATGATTTGGAATGGTCACCCAGCCAGGGCCAGGACCACTGTAGCCTGTGAACTGCAGCATGCTGAGGCTTGGGCATTGACCAGCAACACGTTGAGCAGCGCTTATAAGGGCTGCAGGCATACAGAGCAGCAGGTTATTGTTCAGTTTGCCACGTGCACGAAACCGTTTTCAGACCGCCGCCTGCAGCAGCAACGAGTGCGCAGAGGCTTGGCAGCAGCAGCAGTAGCATGCAAAACAGCATGCGACATCCTCACTACACCCAGTGCAGGGGACAGCCTGCAGCAGCAGCACTTGGACCTAAGTAGCAGCATATATTTTCTGCAGCAGCAGCAGTAGAGCAGATGACAACGCTCGGCAGGGGGCCAGGCCCCCTGGCTTTAAGGGCTTGGCACTGTGCACGTGCTGGGGTGGGCCGGCCAGACTTTAGCCACAACACCTATCACCTGCAGCAGTCCTGGGAGAGACAGCGAAGGACTTGAGCTTGAGGCAGAACGGCAGGGCACTGCAGCCTTTGCGCATCGACAGGAAAACTTTACAGCCATAGCCAGCTGACCTGAAAGTGCAGCCTCCACCACGCACGTCATGCGCTGCTGCAGGCGGGACCTCGGATGCAGTGCATGCCTTCATTGATTTGTTGATGCTGACAGGCCAGACTGGCCCTCTTTGCTGCAGCAAAACCAGAGTGCCCCTCTTTACTGCAGCAGCATTCCCACCTGAGGCTGCAGAGGCTGGCCCTGCTTCAGGCTGGAGCGTGCACGGTGTGCTCCATGTCATGCTGTAGGAGGAGCATCTAGGATAGTGTTGGCATCTTGGGGACCCGACATGTGAGGCGCAGCACCTAAGCAGGGCCCAGCCTGGCCCTGACACGGCATGAAGTCAGCATCACAGCTGATGCTCCAGCCTGCAGCCCCTTGCTTGATGCCAGGCATCCAAGAAAGCACACCTGACTCACCTGAGGCTGCAGTGTCCAGCGTGGGCGCAACATGCTGCTGCAGGAAGGGCATGGAGAACAAGGGCGCCGTCTTGGGCACCCAGGATGTGAAGCGCAGCACTTGCGCAGGGATGCCCACCAATGCAGGATTTGTCCCTGGGCAGTCCATGCGGCTGCAGGCTGCAGGATGGGCCATGTCCAGCCTGTACTCCTCTGCCACCTGGAACAGCCTGCAGGGTGCAGGGATGTACTTGTGTAAGAGGTGCCTACAAATCACGTCACTAAGGTCTGCAGGGGCAGGGGCTGCATCATGGGCTACAACATGTGCATGCTTGTATCCCTGGGGCAGTGCAGGCGGCTGCAGGCAGGGCCATACTCAGCCTGTACTCCTCTGCCACCTGGTACAGTTGCAGGAGAGAGACAACTGCTGCTCAGCACCTGGTGGACAGTTCACACCAAATTGGGTAATGCAACAGGATTTTTGATGCCTGGAGGGACCCTCCAAATACCTGCTGGTCACTCAGCAGCCACTGCTGCTGTCACCTGCCAGAATTGCTGCTGGACTCACCATTCAGCAAGTTTTGAGATGACAAACGAGCATGACTGACACAGCCAGAGCTCACAAGGAGGATGCCTTGAATCCAGCCAGGATTTTCTGCACTGCATTGCCCAGCCTGACACAAACCCACAAGCAAGGACCTGTTCACATGATGCAGCACATCCATCTACAACTGTGTACCCAGCATCAGCTGCACAAGGTCTATGTGCCGTGGCAGCCGTCCACACCATGCCACTCTTTGGCAGGTAGACAAAGCATGTTGCTGCCCTTCCACCAGAGACCGCCACGTCCATACAATATGACAACCAGCCATCACGTCTGAGCCATTGCCGCAACTCGCAACCTGCCGCTCCTTGGCAGTCAAGAGAGGCATACTGTTGCCTGCCCATTGAGCACCGCTTTGTACCCATCTGATGGCATGCAGCCAGCCAGTGTTCTTACCAGCCATTGCTGCATTCTGCACCAGCCCCTTTCTGGCAGGCACATATAGAAAGGCATGCTGCTGTCAGGGCATGTGAGCACCACGCAAAAACATCATAACAGCAGTGCAAGCCCAAGTCTGACCTGTCAGCCATTGCTGCGGTCTGCAACACGCCATTCTCTGGCAGGTAGACAAAGGCATATTGCTGCATGGCCGCCACGTGCTGCCCCCACTCCTGGGACGCCAGCAGCCGGCGCAGCTGCATGAATCTGGCGTGGCGAGGGTCTACAGTTGCGACAAATAGGCACTGGCTACACACTGGCTGGCGCAAATCGCTAGCCGCCAGCAGGATGAGGTCAAAGGAGGCCTGGGAGAGGCCCGGCGTCCACCTGCAGCCAGCAAATTGGGCTTGGCAGCATGTACATGGCCACCTTACAGCAGAACACTCAGCAAGTCGCTGCTGTTTGGGAGCCAGGCTGCATGGCTTGCCCTGTCAAAATTAGGCCACTGAAACCTAGTGCAGCCTGCAATCGCTTTCAATGCAGTATTCAGCAAGGTATTGTCACCTTTCTGCATCCTTGGCCCCCGCCACTACTAGGAAACGCCGTTGCCCTGCAGCAGAAGCTCTGCAACTCAAAGTAACAAATGACTCCCCCATCTGGCACCCCACTCATGCCGAAGGGGCACAACAGCACCCAAGGCTTCTCCTTACTTGGCTATGACACACTCCAACATGTCAAATCTCCACCTGCGGAATGTGGTGTACAGCCAGTGCGAGTAGCTCAGTGTGGCGTCAGTGCAAGCTGCCAGGGTTCTGCATGCCACACCTCCCCTGGTGGCGCACATGACCTGACAGCAGGCTTGTGGCGGGTCAATGCACACGCTCGCTGCTTGCTGCCCTTGCCAGCGCAGCCTGTGAAGTTGAACAGGCTGGCGGGTCAAGCATCATAAGGTGTGAGCAAGCACCTGGCAGCTCGCTTGGCGTGCCCAATGCAGGCCGCCCCTGCCAGCCCAGGCTTGCAGGGGAGGCGCTGCTGAGATGGGCTGGCAGCGCTGGTTGTGTGACTGCGCTGGAGGCCTGCACCAGGCAAATTCGGCCTTTAGCTTGCAGTGGCTGCTTGCTCAGGTCGAGCTGGCAGGGACAATGCTGCCGAGATGGGCTTAGGACATGAAATCTGCAGCACATGCGGGTGCACAGAGCTTGCTGTGGTTGCCCGCACATCCATGTTATGCAGGGAACACTCTGCAGAGGAGGTGTGGCCCTTCGCCAACTTCAGCTAGCCCGAGGCCTGCAGCAGGAAAGGTGACCGCGCACGCAGCAGGCAGCACCAGCAACATACACAGAGTTGGCGGTCATCTTTATGAGCCGTGCTTTCCCGTCTTTGCAGCTGAGCACAGCAGCAATTCAAAGCGTCCTGCAGGCAGCGCCAGCATTTCTTCTGTTCAGGCTGGAAGTTCCTGTGGGGAGGTATGGCCACAGCAGTGCACCTGAGGCCCACCTTGACAAGCATCCCTGCACACCCACCACCTGCAGCGTTGGGGCATCAGCATGATGCCTCAAATGATGTGAGCAAGGCCAGGGCCCACCTTGACAAGCTGAGCGTCCCTGCACACACGCCACCCGCAGCGACTGCTCTGGGGTGCCTGAGAGAAACCTGCTTGCGTGAGCAGGACAGCGTACCAGGGCTGCCACACCTGCCCCCACTGCATCTGCTGTTTAAGGAAGAGACCGTACCAGATAAGCAGGACCTGCAGCGTGATAGTAAGGCTTGGTCACCATTGCATCTTGCTGCTTGAGACAGGGGCTGCGCCAGGTGGAAATCACCTGCACAGTGGCCGCAGAACATTGGCTCAAGTGCGCCTGCTGCTGCTAAAGGCAGGGCTGTGCTAAGCAGCTGCAGCATTGCGGGGTTCGATCTGCCAAACATGTGATGGGCATCAGCAGTGCAGGCAGGTGCGGCGAAGCACCTGCCCTCCAGGACAAGAACAACCAGGCAGTTGCAGCTAAGACAGTGTCTGTATGTGTTCTTGGTCTGCAGCGCTCAGAGTCACAGCAGCACCTTCACAGCATTCCCTGTGTGTGGAGGTGGATGGGTGTTGCTTGCATGGGCTAACTTGGGCAAGCCTTCATGACTGCACAGGTGCTGGAGGTGGAGCAGACCTTCCTGGTGTAGTGGTGCCTATTGAACTGGTCGAGCTCCTCAGATGCTGCCCATGCCGGGGCACGCCGGATGTCCACCGGGGATATGACGCACACCTGATTGGTAATATGTTGATGTTGTCATTGAGCAATGATGTGGGTTGTGGCATTTCAGAAGAAAGACCATAACATACTGCACATGGACACCTTAAGCACTGTGGTGATGAGTTTCTGACAGAGCAAGGGCATACACAGGCCTGATGGATGCAGCAGAAGCAGCAAGCACACACCTGGTCAATCACAGCAATTTTGTTCTGTGCAAAGCCAGACTTTAAGGCCCACACGCCGCCCAGGCCCTCGCCTGCAGGGTACACAACATAAGTGCAGAGTTGCTGTGCTTCAGCAGCCAGGCATATGCACCACTAGAGAAGCCAGTATAAAGAGCACCGGGGTCCATCGCAGGAGCCCAGCTTGCGCCTGAGGATACTGCTTCTGCCTGAACAACACCTGGGCCCTATCTGTTGCAATGGCTGAGCAGGCAAGGCTGCTACACTGAGGAAATACGCGCAAGTTGAGCTAGGCTGAGGGCCAAGTCCCTCAGGCTCTGTATATATTTTGTACAGGCCCTGACTCGTCCTTGCACACCGCAGCAATGAGCAGCATGCAGCCGCACAGTCCTGCTGCCTCACCCGTGTGCCTGTGCCACTGCGTAGGCAGCACAATTTGCAGTAGGGACCTCATGCTGAAGGCAGGCGCTGCCACCCCCGCCAAGGCAGTGAGGTCTGCTCTGGAATGGCATGCAGCAACAGCCTCAAATCCCTCCCACATTCTGCATGCCCAGTGCAACTGCCTCACCTGTACGCACGTGCTGCAGCGTGGGCAGCACCTGCCTTCAGCATATGTTCCCTGCCTGCTCACCCAGATGCTGGATTCTGCTCTGGCTTTGCATGCAGCAGCAGCCTCAACCCCACCCACACACCGCAGGTCCACTGCAGCTGCCTCACCTGTACGCGCATGCCGCAGCGTGGGCAGCACCCTTTTCAGCAAAAATGTCATGCTGAAGGCTGGCACAGTCACGTCCACCCAGGCAATGAAGCGCAGGGCAGTGGGCTGCCGCTGGAACAGAGAGGGGTCTGAGGTGTAAGAGTCTGCAGGGCTGCACAGTGATGGCTGCACAAGGTCCAGGCCAAAGTGGGCCTGGAAGTCGAACAGTAGGTCAATAGTGGTGGCCGTCTGAATGGTGTCCTCGTCTGGCACATACACCTTTACAGCATACATGGAGCCATCAGGCATGTGCTAGCCTGCAAACTTAGCTTGGCAAGGCAAGCCACGCCCTGCCATGTTCCCTTTTGGCCAGATGACAGCACAGCAGAGGTCCTTTCAATCAATGATGCTTCACATCTGTGTTGCAGGACTCAATCTCTGGTGAATCTGCAAGTCAACCAGCACACTTGAGGTCTCAGCCCTTCAGAAACGGCCTCAGCTGATGTACATCATGCATGCACTGGCTTGGGAGCACATTTCTCCTCCAAAACAACTTTGGATGGACACAAATGGGGCAACGGCAAGGACACTGGCGAGGGCAGCCTGCAAGGTTGGCTGACCTCTTATACACAACAAGTGCTGCTCACTCCTGCTTAAGGATCATCCAAGAGCTATGGTTGCATGGATCCTTCTGCCTCTGCTGGTGTCTCCCACCCAGGCTCAATGATGTGCACACATAGGCAGCCACCTGTGGCTGGCGCTCAGTTAGGGCGCACCTCTTACTGTCCATGCAACACTGTACCAATGGCGCCGCAACTGGCAGCACCCCTTTGCCAATGTAACCATGCTGCCGGCAACCTGACCTGCTTGTAGTGCCGCCCATAGCTTTGCTTGAAGGTTGAGCTGCGGAGAAACTGGAAGACTGCCTGCCACTTGGTCCCGTGGCCATGCTCCACATGGATGCACTGGGGGCACTCAAAGTCATCAGGGCCGCAGTGGATCACTGCGAGGTCCCAATTGGCAGTGTCAAAGCTGCGCAGCCACAGGTCCAGCTGCCCTGCCCCGCTGACAGCAGTCACCACCAGGTTGGTACGGGTAAGAGCACCTGCACACCATAGCAGCACAGCCTGGGGTAAGCTGATGCATGGGAGCCAGGCTGGCAGAGCCAAGCTGGTCTGCTTTGGCGACAATGGTGACCGCAAAGCTTGGTTTACAGACGAACACCTGCATAGCCTCGCAGCGTAGCTGACAAGAATGCACATGGAAGCCACACAGGCAGGGTCCAGCAATCATGCAGGGCAGGGCCTTGTACAGAGAACTGCTGCGAGAGCTGACCCTGCGCTGTGCTTTTTGAGTAGACACTCTTTAGCCGAGTTCTAACTCCCTGGCTTCTTCGCACCGAACTGACGCAGGGAGAAGGCACCTGTGCAGGCAAACAATGTGTGGCTGCTTGCTGGGTGCTGGTGGACTGCTGGCCACCACAAGGGTGGTGCGAGTGAGGGTGGCTGCACAGCACATCAGCAGCGCCGCTGGATGGGCTTCGTCACAAGTTGCAACCCTCGACCAGCTGGGATGCAGCATGCTGGCATTTCTGCATACTTGAGGCATGCTAGCAGGCATCGCCTGCAGAGCAGAGCTTGCCAGCTGCTATGATGCTCCAAGTATGCCTATGACACCAGCATGCCTTGACACAACAAGACTGGGCAGCACAGCCGTGATCTGGTCCGGCTTGACTGTCAAGCTCGCGCTGACGGCAGCCAAGACAGAATACAGCACGTTGGTGACACGCAGTGCTGTCTGGAGTGTCCCAGGCAGCTGCTCCAGACCTTGCAGACAAGGCGTCATGCTGAGTCATCGGCAAAAAGCCATCCAAGGTTCAGAATCAGCTGACATTTGCAAGCGTAGCTGTGGATCAGGCAATGCCACAAGTTGTGCAGGCTCCTGAGTGCAGAAGAGTCTGCCGTAGCGCCTGGCCCTTGTGCTGATGCCACACTGTACATGCAGATGTTGTGAGCCTGCATGCTACTGACACCTGTGCACCTGGTGTCCTCCGCAATGGACCTCAGCAGCCTACCGCACCTTGTGGGGTTGCCTTCACTGGCACTGCCCGTGGCATCTGGACATTGTCTGTTCGCCCAGCCTCAAACAGTGAGCTGTGTGCATCATCTACATGACAATGCACGCCCTACAAGGCAAGCACACATGCTTTAGGTGGGGCGCTGCACCATATGGCAAAGAGCGTGCAGCAATGTCAAGCTCACCAACAGAATCAGTCCCAGGATGCCGAGACCTCCCAGTACTAGCCACAGCAGGACAGCACTGCTGCAGATCCAGCCAGACATCCCCACCCTGAAGAAACGGAGGAAGGCACCATGCAGGGGACCACTGGACCTCTGACGTCTCAGAAAGGGCTCCATGAGGCCAGGAGCTGGCATTTCCGATATTGCAGGCACTTTGACGTTTTAGTTTTACTTTCTGTCTTCTGCATGCCGGCAACCACATCAAACTTGCTGTGAGGATGCCCGAAATGATGTGGAAGGGGGCTTGCCAAGGAGCATGCTATTCATTGCCAAGGTCATCTGAGCATGCCAGCTAATCAGCACCTCTCAGCCATGCTCAGCAAACTTGCCAGCAGAAATCCTCAAGTTACTGCAGCTCGTGGGACCTTTGCCACTGAAGCAGCTGGCTTTGGCAGAACACTGTATCGACCTCCAAAGTGGTGTGAGGAGCCCTGCAGATACAAGTTTGTGCTGTCAAGATGCCAAGTGTGGACAATAGGCATGAAAGTGCAAGAGAGGACCCCGTCTTGAATCAGCATCAAATCTCCCTTGCATGTCTGGTACTCATCAGCAGCATGAAACCAAGCAGAAGGATGCTCAGCGCCAAGCACCCAAGGCGAGCCTGTTCGGCTGTACTGCTGAGCAGTGTAAAAGATCCAGAATCATGCAAAAGGGCCCCTCGGGCAGCAGTCGAGCCTCCTCTGGATCTGACACTGGTTTGCTGCAGGCCGCCTTCGCAGCTCCAGAGTCAGAGCGGCCTTCAGGCTCAGAATGTGTGTCTGTCATGCGCATGTTGTCAGCAGTACATCGTGGGCTCTTTACGGGGTCGCCTCTGCCTGTGAAGGCATAGGGCACTGTGAGGCCTGAACGCGTTCGCTGGTTTCAAATGTTACGCAGTGGCCCCGTGCTGCCTGAGAGCAGGCCGCTTCACGTGCTCTACACGCCCCATGAATGCAGGCTTCAGAGAATTGCCTGAATGCCCAGCCTTCAAAGAAGTCAGGCACAAAAATGGCTCGGCATTTTCATATTTGCTGATCTGTTGGCTTGCTGAACAGCAAGCCGAGGAAAGTGGGCTGGCTCAACATCATGGCATGCATCTGGCGGGGCTTGCGGTGAGCCTCTGCTCGCACGGGCGAGCATTTTGGCGGGCAGCAAAGAGTCAGCACGTCTTGGCAATGCTGGGCATACCTGCAGGGTGTGGTGGCACTCAGTGACTGTGCTGTCAATCCTCTGCCCAGCCTTGGCGATTCACTGGAGCCTCTCAGCTGATGTGCGGTCCCCAGTCAGCTCATTGGGCACCAGAGCTGCTTCTTGGCACAGGTATGCCACCTCTGCAGTGCCAAGGTGGTGTAAGGGTCAGTGACTGCACCTCCTTTGCTTCCAGACACCAGACACGTTAATTGTTTCAATCTGTTTCATCATGCAGGGCTGTGGCAATTAACGTCATTACAGGCCATGAGGTGGCTTACCATCGCATTCCTGGCCTCTTGGATACATGGCTATCAGGCATGTCTTGCTTGCGTGATCTTCCGCATTCAGGTCTTATTTAAAAAAAGGTTCAGGGGACTGCATTGTTCTGTGAAAACTGCAGACACGGTGCAGCTGGCTTTATGTTGCATTGCCCAGCTGTTCAACTTCAGCACCTGCAAAGAAATGATTCATGGCTGCCTACAGAGGTCAAGCAGCTGGTCCTGATTTCAGACCGAGAGCTCAGGATCGGCGCTGTGACAACCCAAGATGCAACCCCCACTGTCAACAAGGTTGCAAGCAAAAAGCAAAAGGGTATCAAACGTCGTCTGGAGGAGATGGAAGGTAGCGGTACCACGCTCAACAGCCCTGGCTGGAAAGCAAGTGCCATGCGGGGGTTGCCAGGCCTCCAAGTCACCAGGCAAAAGTTTCCGAATGCAAGCTGGTACATTCAAGTGGTGAGATACAATGATGAAGTTGAGTTTTGCCCATGTTATTGTGATCATGACAAGTCATGATGCTTGCAGGATGATGACACCTATGTTTTCATGAACACGCTCTGGGCTTGGCTTGAAGCATTTGATCCGCATCAGGCTCTTTACTTGGGTGTGGCCAGTTGCTAAAACGCAGCCACCTGCACTATGAGTACTCTGCAAGAAGCGAGGTGGTGTGCAACATAGAAGACACCGTCTTTGTCTGCAGGGGTCCCAATGGGTCTTGATGTGCCGGCAGAATGTGGGGTACCCAGACAGCAAGCAATACAACTTTGTTTTGGGGGCACAGCTTGCATCTTCTCCAAGGGTAAGTGTTCCTGTCCAACAATGTGGCAGGTGACAAGAACACGTGAAGCGCATGGCCTGCTGAGTTTGGGAATCCAAGCTCGTCAAACTCCCTCTGCAGTTGCCATGGACAAGATGGAACCCAACTATGAGAAGTGCATGGTGGCATCAGCAGATTGTCCACATGGCGGTGATGTCCGGGTGGCGGCCTGCCTTGCAAAATCAGGCAAGCGTACGGCGCCCCTGAAATTGATAAGTCTGCTCATTTGCAACCAACATGACATGTGTGGCATGTACAGATGTGCATCTGAATACAGACGGGCCGCAATACATACACATTGATGCCGCAGTCAACATGTGGCTGAATTGGGGACAGTATCATGCCTGTGACAGGCCTATTGGTGTCCACCATGTCTCACCAGAGATTGCTCAGGTGATATTGCACCATAGTGAGAGCATCCCAGATTGGCGATAAGCATGGTTGTACTGACACATGTGGCTGTGACGACTTACAGGTATTGTTTGATGCTGAGGCCCACAGCAAGCAGCCCACCATGGCAGACATATTGCTTGCCGTCGATCAACACACTCCCCTCAGCTCACAAGCAGACTGTCGCTACCAGCCAGAGCCAAACTTTCTCCTGTCAGATACTGCTGATTCCCAGCAAGAGTGCCTCAACAAATGTATGGCCAACAACAGATGCAAGACATGGTCATTCCTTGGCGAGTGGCACAGCTGTCAGCTCATGACCAAGCTGACACAAGCCACCAAGCATGAGCACTCCCTCTGTGGTGTCCTGGTAGACAGACATATCTGTGACTCAGACACGTGACACTTACCCTTTTCTTGCGTCCTTGTTGCACGCGTTGCGTCAATCTACCTTGCTTGGTAACATGCTTTTGAGAGAGGTACAATGATTTGGTGATTAGTAGGACACTGCATGCTTCCATTCAATGACTTTACTATGTGACCCGTTTGAACATGACACCAGTTCTCTTCCATGTGAAAACTTGCTGTGACATGAAGTATATGAAAAGATGCTAGACTAACCATCAGCAAGGTAGACAGACGTATGCATGTGTGCCAGCAGTTCTGGGATGCTTTGTCTTGTGCAGCACACCTCACCTCACCACCACGCTCAGGGCATTTTGGCGTGCTGACAATGTCTGGTAGGCATGCATTTCTGGGCCCTGCCCATCAGTTGCATTGTGACTGCTGTGCTGACATGCGCAGAGGGCGTTTGACACCTCTTGTTCCTTGTATGTCAGGAAGCAAATTTGTGATTAACTGCTGCAAGTGCTTCAATCAGTGTCCCATGTGCGGCTGCTGCAGCTGAAGAGCTAGTCCACTGGATACATCTGATTGCAGCCCAGGCTGATCATGGCAGTATGATGCCGCGTACGCCGCATGGCGGCCACTGGTCTGGTGTCAGGGGCTGTGCTGGCCCTTCAAGTGCTGTTGCTGTTGCTGAAGTTTTGACGGCCTGTGATAGAACAGTGTTTAGCAGCTTCAGCAGCTTCAGCACTACCTCCACAGCAGCGTCCTCTGTTTTGCTCTGGGGACATCTGGGATCTCATACATGACCGACTGCTGCTGCTGGTGGGCATGCCCCATCTAGAGGCTGCTCTTCACGGCCTGCACTGCCTCCGCCCTGCCATTTCCAGCCGCATGCCCAGGTGCCTGATAGCTGTCCGCCTGGAGATGCTGTGTCACGAGGCTGACCATTCCCCGCAGCATTGCTGTGAAGGCCAACACCTGTGCCTGGCTGACAGTTTTCTACTCCAGTGGGTAGGGGGCGGGGCAGAGCTGCCCTGCCACAACTGCTGTTGCCCAGACTGGCTGGCCTGCGGCTGCTGCCGTGGCTGTGGCCATTGCTTGTGGGAGCCTTGCACGAACCCACACAGGTCACACAGTATCCAGAAATGCTGAGGCTGAGCAGTGCGGAGCAGTGTTCATGCGCCTCCTGGGATTCTGCAGCTGAGACATTTCTGAGGGTGCCAGCTGGCTGGTTGCCGTTGAAGGCAGTAAGGAGCAATGCAGAGCTTCAAGACAATGCCAACATAGCATGCCAGATTGTACTTAAGGTCCCCTTGTATGACTGGGAAAGCTTGTGAGGATCAAATCTGGCTGCTTCCAGATCAAACATCACATGGTCCAGCACCCTGCATCTAGATGGCTTATCTCTGTAGTTTGCAGCCTCACGGGTCATGCATTTGATTACCAGAACACTCACCTAGCCCAAGGGTCTGACCATGACAGCTGACACCTGAATTGGCTCGTGAGGCTCGCCAACCCTGCTGGTGGTGTAGCTGAAGCACACCTGCAGCAGAAGGAGCAGCGGTGTGGGTGCTCTGTCAATGACTGATTGCTCTGATCAGTAGAGGGGGGCTCAGTTGACCAGCTTTGCGGCCTCTGCAGATTGTTTGCCACCAATCAATCAACAAAGTCTAGCAGCGGCTGCATTTGCCTGTTGTTTGTGGACCAACCTTTGATGTGAAGGTGCTGAATAGTCCATGGTCCTCAGGAAGTGCCCAGAATGGACCATTGCCCAGCAATGAGAGCTGACAGATCTGGTCAACAATTGCAATGCTGGCTTTGCCCAACCTCAGCCCCCATATATCGTCATCACCTACACAACAGGCAGGGACAGAAGTTTCAGCGCCCTGTAAAAGCAGTACACTTGCTTCCATAGAGGCAATGCTTCCGGTGCTGGTGCGGCATCCTCCAGTGGCTGGCGAGGCACCAATCTGAAAGAGGGATACTGACTCTCCAGTCTATCATCTGGTTGATTCTGCTGCAGGGTGGGCACAACAATGTCCAGCAGAAACTCCATGCTGAAGGTTGGCACGGTCACATTCATCCAGCCAACATGTCTTAGGGCTGAGGCAGGCTGTTGAAACACAAAACTGCCAGGGGTGCAAGGGCTGGATGGGCTGCATGGCATGGGTTGCACAAGGTCCAGACTGAAACGGGACTGAAAGTCGAACAACAGGCTGATGGAGGCTGCAGTTAGAGCCATGTCGTCATCTGGAATGTACACCTGCAATTTGCAAGGTGCAGTGGTGCAGACTGTTCTTGAGGCTCTAACCAGCATGGGGCAACATGTTGACCAGCAACATGTCAGTATGGCTCACCTGCTTGTAGTGGGGGCTGTAACACTGCTCAAAAGCAGAGTTTGTCAAGAACTGGAGAACCATCTGCCACTTGCCGCCCTGTGCCTGCTCAACATGCACACATTGTGCACATTCAAACTTCTGAGAGCCATTTAGAACGACTGCCAGGTCCCAGTTGGCTGCTTCAAAGCCATTCAGCCAACCAGACAGCTGAGAGATGTCTCTGGCACTTGCAATGACCAAGTTGGAACGATTCAGAGTACAGGTGCCTGCAGGCAAGACCTCCACTCAGGAACATGCTCAGGATGATGGGTCTGCCATGCCAAAGCAGACTAGCTTGAGAGCATAGACATATGGCCTGCATGAATGGCACCTCATGCCGCACTTGTGTCTGCTGCAGCTGCCGGCAAGTACGGAGACCTTGCACTTCAAAATAATGGCCTTCACTCCAAAATACCCAGGGCACTGCACCTTGTGAGGCAGCTGAATCTGTCAAGGCATGGTACCGACCTCCAAGATGGTGTGGGGAGGCCTGTAATACAAGGACATTTCCTAATGCCAGATTCACCCTGATGCCAGGTGCACACTGTGACCACACGTAAGCACTGCCATGTCAGGTTGTGGTGCCAGTCTGAAGCTGATGGTCATGCCGCCATGATTCAGCACCAACCCAATTCCGCCTGTCTGACTTACTAGCAGCATGAGACCAAACCCAAAAAGGCTCAGCACCAAGCCCCAAAGGGAAGCTCGCAGGGTGTGCTGCTGAGGAGCGCCAAAATTTCAGATCCATACGAGAGGAGACCCTGTGACTCCAGCCGAGCTTCCTCTGGGTCTGCTCTGACCCATACGGTGCTAGCTGCCCTTGAGAACTCAGGGTCAATGAGCCTCCATTTTGCGTCTCTGATGTGAGCGTACCAGCAGCAGCGCCTGACAACTGTTGTCACGGAGTCGGCCACGGCGCAGAGGCTTGTTAAGAGGGCCAGAACGCGTTCATGTCCTGTTACATATATATTACTACACTAGTATACCTTGGCGTACTTGCGATCTTCCCGTCTGCTGCAGCGGCAGGGTTGCGCAATGTCGCTCACACCAGGTACTGTGTTGTCTTTGTCCCATGCCCGGTCGTTGGCCCCCGGACTTTAAACCGAGTCCCTCTCTCTCTGGCCGCCGCGCCAAGCCATTCGGTCCGTCTGATCAGGCGTTCAGACAGAGCTGGACTGTGCAAGGTCAGCCATCTATCAATCTGTTGTCTTTACTTTGTTTTTGGTGAATGCACAGCTGCTACAGTCCATCCGACAGCCAGCCAACGTGCAGCACGACTGAGCCTAGTCACTGCGTTGCAACTGCAGGAGCACTTTGCCCACATGGCAGGGATAGATCTTCACTATGCTGGAAAGGGATGGCTACTCACAGCTCTCCTGTGCATTGCCTGCACGCTCACAGGTGCTCCTGCTATTGCAGCACCTGGTGGCGTCAGCTGCTGTCTAAAGTTCTGATGGTCATGTTGCGCTCTCTGCAGTCTGGGACCTGAGCATGTGCAGCATGTGCCAGGCCACTGACAAGGCGCCGCTCTCAAGCCATGTACAGGACATCTTTGCAGCGTGAGTTGGAGCTGATGTCAAAGGGTGACATGTGCATGCGGCAGCACAATACATGGCTGTGGAACCAGTTGAGGTGGACGCAGTCAAATGGCAGCACAGCAAGGCCTGACTGAGTACATTCTGCACTGCCCTGCCATGGAGGTGTCTGGCATCATGTCAGCCTGCCTGACACAGCCTGCCAGGCATTGTTGCCCAATAACAGCACAGCCACAGCTTACAGTGACAGTGTCAATGTCAGTCACATTCAAACCACCCTGCCCATGCTTCTGCAGCTGCAGCCCGCCTAATTGGCAAAGCAGCTATTTGGTTGCACCACTTTCACAGCTTGATACTCCCTGCACACATGTGCTTCTTGCAGCCAATCAAGGCAGCTCTCCTGAGGCAGCAGGTTTACAGCTTGATGCTGATCTGTACACGCTCAGGCTCACGTACAGCAGAGGCAGCGCAGCCCCAGAAGCCTCAGCATCATGCAGCTGCCCGGGTGGGGGGGAGGGGGGAGGGCGCGGGGGGGGGGGGGGGGGGGGGGGGATGGTGCCGTGAGGGCTGGACTTTACTTGACAGCCTAGCACTGACCTGTGCTGCGTGCACTTAACTCCCCGACACCCTGCTGGCTAACATGATCTCACTGCGCAACCTGTGTTCCCGTACAGCCTGCCAAGGAGGGCTGCCATACAGGCCATTGCGCAATGCCTCACACCACTCTGTGCTGCCTGCAGCCTGCCTCGGACAGCTGCCCATCCTGGTCTGGCAGACCAGCTGCAGCGTATCATGATCCGGGGTACCGTGCAGCAGCTCAAGCATGAGATGAGCAAGCCACCTGGCAGCATCCCCCACATCATGAACTGGGTCTACTACGGGCCTGAGGGGACTCTGTTCCATGCCTTCAAGTCTGGGCGCATGAATCAGAGCATGAATTCCTGCATCCTGGCTCACAGGTGAGAGGGGGTACTGGCCGCATTATGGCCTTGCTGTGACAGGGTGCAATCAGTGCAGGGCGCTGCCAGAACTGCAGCCTGGGAGCACCACCCACAATTGTGAATGCGCCACCACATCCTGAATGACAGATGAATGGTAGCACAATGCGAATTCAAAGTGCTGTATCCAGAATCTGTGTCTGCACTCTGTATAGTGGCAGCACTACAGCCTCTGCCTACTACTCATAAAAGCATAGCTTATGCAGCCTCAGCCTCAGGTGCATTTGCTGCACGATTTGCAGCAGATCAGGCAGACAGCACTCCTCCTGACCTGCCAGCTATGTGGAGCACTGACCTGCTGGCTACGTGGAGCAACTTCTTGATGTCAAGCAGCTCAGCACAGTTGGCTTCCAAAACTGAATCGTGTCAAAGCATGGGGATTGCATGCTCGCCCTGCAGAAAACGCCAACTCCTGGTGCCATGCTGCCCCCCTTGGAGGCAGCAGTCCAGCAGTGAAGGCCCCATCTGTCTTGGCCATGTCAGCTACCTGGTTGTGTGCCTGCAGGCATTGGGTTCATCTAGCATGGGACAACATTGCCATTGAGACTCTTGTGCACCAGCACTATCCGCAGCTGCTGTCCACCTTCAACCGCCTGAAGTACACTATCATGAAAGGAGACATGGCCAGATACCTTGCTCTTCATCAGTGAGTTGTTGTCCTGTGCTGCTGCCTTCCAGGTGCTTCACACTGTTGCCTTGTGTGAGGCTGAAACAAGGAAGTGGCTTCAGGCTGCTGCTGCGAGCAAAATTCTTGGTCCCTGTCTGCAGCTGACAGAGGACTTTGCTGCTCTGCAGGGTTGGGGGCATCTACTTGGACACAGGTGCGTCGTGGCATCTGCTGCAAGACACCATCACGTCAAAGGCTGAGAGCAAGACATGGTGCCTGCCCTGCTTGGCAGTAGCCCTAAGTGGTCACTGAAGTACCCCTGCCTGCATCTGCCCTGGTGGAGCATAAGCTGGCCGCCCTTGGCCTTCCAGCTTCCAGAAAGGTGCATGCTGCCCTGCCAGACATCACATGCCACTGGAGAGTCAGCTGGCATCCTATGCTGGCCTCTGCAGATATAGAGTGCTACGCAGCCGTGGACAACATGCTGGAGGGCGCAGATGTGGTCCTGCAGGGCACCATAGTGGAGGGCGCTAATAACTTTGCCATGGCCTCACGCCCCGGCCAAAGATTCTGGGAGACAGCCTGGGGTCTGATAGAGCAGCGCAGCCAAAACTTTTCCCTGGTGGACAACGTCTTGCTCATGTCAGGGCCTGACTCCCTCAGCGATGCACTGCAGTCATATCTGAACCTTGGAGCATTCTATTGGCAGAAACGCAACGGCGACAATGTGGTGCAGGGAGACACCATCAGGGTCTGGCCAGCAGGGACCTTTATGTGCCCCTGCTTCCTGAACAACGAGTGCTACGAAAATATGGCGGAGCTGCATGCAATACATGAGGTCCCAGAGAATGTTGCAGGGCTGCACAGCTTTCAGGGGTCCTGGCATCTGGCGGGAATCCATTGACAAGCATCTCCATGCCTGCCCAGATTTGAAAAGTTTTGGACCTCAAGCTCTGGTACAAACAATTGCATCTCAGAAATTGCAAGCCGATTGCATTAAGCAGTCGCACAAAGTGCGTCAATTGTCAACGTTGACAAGTCAACACTCTATCTCTGCACAGAGTGTTGAACACAGCTTGACACCTTCAGCTTTCCTTCTGATTGTCAAACAGGACACAGCGGAGCGTGACTTGCTTTGCCAGGCTTCGTTCAAGGCTGACAGATGCCTCATGGTCCCGTGTATGCTGTGGAGGTGTACGTGCCAGACAAGGACACTATTCAGACGGCTGCGACCATTAGCTTACTGTCCGACTTTCAGGCCCACTTTGGGCTGGACCTTGTGCAGCCCTCACTGTGCAGCCCTGCAGACTCTTACACCTCAAGACCCCTCTCTGTTTCAGCGGCAGCCCACTGCCCTGCGCTTCACTGCCTGGGTGGACGTGACTGCGCCAGCCTTCAGCATGACAATTTTGCTGAAAGGGGTGCTGCCCACGCTGCGGCATGCGCGTACAGGTGAGGCACTTGCACTATGCGTGCAGTGTGTGGGTGGGCTTGAGGCTGCTGCATCATGCAATTGCAGAGCATGTCTCAGTGCCTGGGCGGAGGTGGCACTGCCTGCCATCAGCATGCAGTCCCTGTGCAGTCCCTGCTGAGGCAGGTGCTGCCCATGCTGCAGCAGGTGTGGACGGATGAGGCAGCAGGACTGCGTGCCTGCATTGTGCTCTGATTGCTGCAGTCTGTGCAAGGACGAGTGGAAACACATACAAAGCCAGAGAGTCGGCCCTTGCCCTAGCTGAGCTCGTGTACATATACTTTCTCAGCAGCCTTGCTTGCTTAGCCATTGCAACACAGAGGTCTCAGGTGTTGTCCGCGCAGAAGCAGTACCCTCCGGCGCAGGCTGAGCTCTTGGGCTGCAGCTTTTTGCTCTTTGTACTGGCTCCCCTTGTGCTGCATATGCCTGGCCAGTGGAGCCCAGCGTTTGTGCACCGAGGTTGTTCACTCTGCAGGCAAGGGCCTCGGCGGCGTGTGGGCCCTGAGGTTGGGCTTTGCGCGGGACAAGATTGCTGTAGTCAACTAGGTGTCTGCCTGCCTGTTTTCTGCTGCATCTACCAGGCTTCTGTCTTTTCCTGTCTTAGGCGACTTGTGCCATCTACAGTGCAGTCATACCTCACTATGCAGATGCTGTGCTCTGTTTTGAAAAACATGCACTATATCATTGATCACCAAAACAGCTCGGGTGCTGCTGATCAGGTGTGTGTCATATCTCCATCGGACATCCGGCATGCTCTGCTGCGGCTACAACAGCGCCTGAGGAAGCCAACCTTAAACGGCACCGCTCCACTAGAAAGGTGTGCTTCAGCTCTCCAGCATAATTGCAGTCATGACAACTTGTTCATGCCAGCCCATGAAGGGGCGCCCACAACACAGCAGACTCGGGGCTATGCATATTGAAGGGTTGCTGTGAAAACTGCTGTTATGGTCCCAGTGCTGCAGAAAGGTGTAGCCTGAGCTGCAGTTGCCTAGGATTTTGCTGTCCAAGCTCTGCTGCACCTGGCTGCACACACTGATGGCCACCACATGCTTGGCAGGCTGCAAAGCGCTGTGCTGCAGCTGCTTGGCACAGCTCTGCCTTCAGCAGCAGCAGATGCACTTGAGCCAATGCGTTTCAGCTCTGTGCATGTGTGTTTAAGTTAGTGCAGCCCCTGTCCAAAACAGTAGATGCAATGGGTACCAAGCTCTGCTGCCACCTTGCAGGTCCTGCTCTTCTTGTTTGGTCCCTTTGTCAAACAGCAGATGCAGTGGGGCCGGTGTGGCAGCCCTGGTACGCTGTCCTGCTCACGCAGGCGGGCCTGTCTTGGGCGCTCTATAGGGAACGGCCAAGAGAGGCCCGCCTGCGTGAGCAGGACAGCGTACCAGGACAGGGAACGCTGCGGGCGGCGCGTGTGGAGGGTCGCTTATGTGGCATAGGGGGCCATGCCTTCCTCACATCAATACTGTGAGATAGCATGCTGATGCCCCACATGGGGCTCTGCAGGTAGCAGGTGTGCAGAGATGCTCATCTTGTGGGCCTAAGGTGCACTCCTGCTGCCATACCTTCCCACAGAACCTTCCTGTCTGCATGAAAGAATACTGGCGCTGCAGGGCGCTTTGCATTGCTAATTTGCTCAGCTGCGGGGATGGGGATGCACAGCTTGTAAAAGGTTATGCCAGATACACTGCAGAGTGTACTTTGCTGGTGCTGCCTGCTGCATGCGCGGCCACTTTCCTGCTGCAGGCCTGAAGCTAGCTGAAGTTGGCAGAATTGCCACACCACCTCAGCGGCGTGTGCCCTGCGTGCAATGAATGGGTGGGCAACCACAGCAAGCTCACTGCGCACCTGCATGTGCTGCAGGTGTCAGGCGTGCCAACACCCATCTCAGCAGCGTCTTCCCTGCCAGCCTGGGCTTGGCAAGCAGCTGCAAGCTAAAGGCCAACTTTGCCTGGTGCAGGCCTCCAGCTCAGTCACACAAGCACCGCTGCCAGCCCATCTCAGCAGCATCTCTCCTGCAAGCCTGGGCTGGCGGGGGCAGCCAGCCCTGGGCACGCTCAGCAAGTTGCCAGGTGCTTGCTCACATATATGATACTTGACCTCTACCAGCCTGCTTGATTTTTCAGGCCTTGCTGGCAAGCATGTGCGTTAAGCCGCCCACTTGCCGTCAAGTAGTGTGCACCAATTCTGCTCAGCCTCCTGACTCAAGACCAGGGGAGCTATGGCATGCAGACCCCTGGCAGCTTGCAGTGACGCCACACAGCGCTATGCTGCACTGGCTGCATACCACAGTTCGCTGGAAGGTGTGTACTTGTCTGGAACATGTCGAAGTCAGTGAGGAAAGCTATCAGGGTCTGTGATACCCTTTGGCATGGGCGAATTGCCAGATTGAAAGGAAAGTTTTATGGTCTCAAGTGCAGAGCATCTGCTACAGGGCAGCGGCGTTTCTTGTGGTGGTGGGGGCCAATGATGCCAAGAGGTAAGACTGCTTGCTGAGTCATGCACTACATAATTTGCATGCTGCACCTGTCTGTGGTGGTCAACACTGGACAGGGCAGGCCATGCAGACAGGCTCCCAAATGGCAGCCATTAGTTGGTGCCTTGTGCTGTGGGATGGCAGTGTGCATGGTGCAGCAGCCAAGGGCAGTGAGCTGACTACAGGTGGACTTCAGGCCTCCCCAAGGCCTCCACTGACTCATCCTGCTGGCGGCCAGCGATGCACGCCAGCCAGTGTGCAGCCAGTGCCTGTTTACTGCAAGTGTGGACCCGCGCCACGCCCTGTTCATGCAGCTGCATCTGCTGGTGGCGTCCCACAAGTAGGAGCAGCATGTGGTGGCCATGCAGCAGTACCCCTTTGTCTACCTGCCAGAAGCTGGCGTGGAGCAGACCGCAGCAATGGCTGACAAGTAAAGCTTGAGCTGCACTGCTGTTGACATGTTCTGAGTGGTGCTTGAATGCCCAGGCAGCAACGTGCCTTTCGATACCTACCAGGAAGGGCATCCATGTAGAATGCAACAATAGCTAGCAGGCATACTGCCTGGCTATGCGCCACATAATTGCAATCAATTGGAGCACAATGGGCAGGCAACAGTATGCCTCTCTTGACTGCCGTGGAGTGGCATGGTGCAAACTGGTGGCTAGCAGGTGTTGGCTTTCATCTTGTATCAGGGTGTCAGCCTCTGGTGAACTGGCAGCAGCATGCTTTGTCTGACTGCCAAAGGGTGGCGTGGTGTAGACGCCTGCCATGGCAGACAGGCCTTGCGCACCTGCTGCTGGGCAGACATGTGGAATGCTGTGGTGCAGCATACGGAGAGCCTGCCTGGGGCTTTGTGTCAGGCTGGGCGATGCAGTGCAGTGCAGACAACCCCTGCCTGGCTTCATGGCATGGTCCGTGTGAGCTCTGGCTCTGTCAGCCTTGCACCCTTGTATCTTCACAAATGTTGTGAGTGCTCATGCCAGCAGAAAATGCTGGCAAGTGACAGCAGCAGTGGCTGTCGCGTGGCCGGCATGTGTTTGCGGGGTCCCTTTGGGCACCCACCTTTTCTTTGCAGTATACAACTCATTCTGGAAGCTTAGCTGTCTGGTGGCAGAGAAGCACAGGCTGAATGTGGCCCAGCCCGCAGCCGCTGCCCCCGGCAACACAAGCATGTGCACTGCATGGTGCAGCCCCTGCCCCTGCAGACCTATGCAGTGTAACTTGTGGGCACCTCTTACAAGTACTTCCCTGCACCCTGCAGGCTGTTCCACGTGGCAGAAGAGCACAGGCTGGACGTGGCCCATCCTGCAGCCTGCAGCCGCATGGACTGCCCAGGGACAAATCCTGCATTGATGGGCATCCCTGCGCAAGTGCTGCGCTTCACATCCTGGGTGCCCAAGACGGTGCCCTTGTTCTCCATGCCCTTTCTGCAGCATGTGCGCCCACGCTGGACACTGCAGCCTCAGGTGAGTCAGATGTGCTCTCTTGGATGCCTGGCATCAAGCAGGAAGGTGCAGGCTGCAGCATCAGCTGTGATGCTGACTTCATGCCGTGTCAGGGCCAGGCTGGGCCCTGCGTAGGTGCTGTGCCTCACATGTCGGGTCCCCAAGATGCCAACACTATCCTAGATGCTCCTCCTACAGCATGACATGGAGCACACCATGCACGCTTCAGCCTGAGGTAGGGCCAGCCTCTGCAGCCTCAGGTGGGAATGCTGCTGCAGTAAAGAGGGGCACTTTGGTTTTGCTGCAGCAAAGAGGGCCATTCTGGCCTGTCAGCATCAACAAATTAATGAAGGCATGCACTGCATCCAAGGTCTCGCCTGCAGCAGCGCATGGTGTGTGTGGTGGAGGCTGCACTTTCAGGTCAGCTGGCTACGGCTTCAAGTTTTCCTGTCAGGCAGAAGGGCAGGGCACTGCAGCCTCTGCACCTCGAGCTCAACTCCCTGGCTGTCTGCCCCAAAACTGCTGCAGGTGATGGATGTAGTGGCCAAAGTCTGGCTGGCTCATTTACCCCCAGCATGCACACAGTGCCAAGCCTTCCAAGCCAGGGGCCTGCTCCTGTCATCTGCTCTACTGCTGCTGCTGCAGGAGAATACGCTGCTGCTTTAGGTCCAAGTGCTGCTGCTGCAGGCTCTTGCCGGCAAGTGGTGTGGCCAGGACTGAGGCATGCATGTTGCAGCTGCTGCCAAGCCTCTGCGCAGTGATTGCTGCTGCAGGCGGTGGCCTCAATCCAATCTTGTGCGCAAGGCAAACTCAAGTAAGCCTGCTGCTCTGTATGCCTGCAGCCCTTATAAGCGCTGCTCAACGTGTTGCTGGTCAATGCCCAAGCCTCAGCATGCCGCAGTTCACAGGCTACAGTGGTCCTGGCCCTCGCTGGGTGACCATTCCAAATCATTGCTTGCTGCTCCTCTAGCTGCTGGCCTGAAGGGGGTCTGCCAAGCCCTGGTATCTGCTGCCACCACAAGCATCGCTCTGGCACGCTGCCAAGCTTGTCGGCGTACCTGCTGCAGGTGCTGGCCTGGAGTGGGTGTGGCCCTGGCTGGCGGGGTACCCAAAGGACAAGATAGCAATCATAGACGACGTGTGCATCTTGCACCCCGAGGCCTTCCTTCAGCGGACCATCAAGGTGAACAAGTCTGCAGGGATGTCTGTTAGGGAGTTGGAGGCAGGTCAACGGCCCTCTACAACCTGAGATACCACATGTGTGCATGTTAGTTCAAAACACCCTGTGACACATCGGCGAGGTAACCACATGTGCTGCGCTTTGTGTCTCAACCTCTACTTGTTTCCGGCACGGTGGGTGGCCCATGACACAATGGGCAACTTGCAACTGCTGCATGTTTGCCTGTCATTTCCTTTCGTATTCGACAAGACTATCAAGTCTGCTTTGCTGGCCAAGCAGCGGTCTGCCAGATGTCCACTGTCCAAGGCCAGCTTTTGTGGTGGCCATCAAACAAGTTGGTTGCGTTGCAGGCGCTGCACAGGGCCCTGTTGTGTCTTGTGCCACTGGCTGCGCTACCAAAGGGGCGTACGCTGTGCCAGGCAATACAAGCCAGTGCGCCTGTAATGTACTGTGAGCACCTGTTGCTTTGATTGAAAGATACCTTCTATGCTGCCCCATAACCATCAGGCTGCAGCCATGCAGCATCCACACCAGACTCCTGCCATGCAGGAACCTTCTGTAATGATCATTGCCATATGTACCAGTGTGCACCAGTAGCTTGCAGCCTTGGCAAGCTCAGCTGATGCGTTCAATGTGCTGTGCTAATTGATGTGCCTGTAGCAAACACCTGAAAGGTCCCCTTTAGCAATGTGTAGCCTGATCTCGGCATATGCTGCCCAGGTACTCACAGTCCGCCACTACCTTTAGCTGAGGTATTCAGCTCAACATGCCTGGGAATTAGGGCACCCTGGGTGCAGGTCATGCGCATTGAGCAACAGGAGGAAGGCATGCAATTGTACCGCTTCAACTACAACCCTCGAGTTGTTGCCATGCCGCATAAGCTCATCTAGGTGTATGCAAGCATCCCTCAGCACTGTTATCAGGACTTGCTGGACTGGGGTAGCCTCCAGGTGAGCAGCAAGCTCTGCTGCATGTAATGCAGGCTTGTGAAGTATGTTCACTGTATGTAGTGTGCCTTGCACGACTTGGATAGCATGTGGGCAAGCTAAGGCATGCCTCCCTACGTCTGAGCTGCCCAAGTGTGTCTGCAGACAGCCCAGGTCGATGCTTCGAGAGGGTCACTGTAAGGGGACGTCCAACAAGTATTAGTCAGTCTGAAGTGCCTGCCCTGGTCTGACTCACCACTGCATATATTGAGATCATGTAGTTCGAAACTGAACGAATCATCAGGTGGTCTACAAGTTCTGATGGTCCTCTCAGGTGTTCAAGGTTGAGCAGTACATAATGCGCAGCAAGCCCATATGTGTCAGGGAAGTAAGGGAACTCAGTTTGTGCAGAAAGCCAGGTTTCATTTCTGCGCAATATACAGTCAAAACTGCAACTCGGAGATGTATGGCATGAAGACATACATGCCTGTCACATGTTGCTCAAGCTGACCTGTCTTCTTTCTCTCCCACACATCATGGTAACACTGTGCGCTTAGAAAGCAGGGGCAGAACCATGAGCCTTGGCCCCAGACCCTTATCAGAACACCATCCACTGTGTGGAGGCCCACACGGCCACTCCAGAAATCGTCACCCAAGTTGAGTGTATCCGCCAGCAAGTCCACGAGGGACCAATCACTTGTGAGCCTCGGGACATCTTCTACAAGAGCCCCAGCATGGCTGCGCAGGCGTATGGACGCCAGCTGCTGCTCCCAGAATGTGATGCCAGGTGCTGAGGCCATGGCTAGGCTGGTGGCCCCGTCGAAGGCTGTGCCCTGCAGGACGATGTGGGCCCCCTCCAGCATGTTGTCTGAGGGGCGGAAGCACTCCACCTCATTGTCCAACATGAGGCCGCCAAATCTGCAGTGTAGGCAATGGTTGTCACAGCAATGCTGAGGCTGGCAAGAAGAGTAAAGGGTTTGTAAAGCAAAGATGTTCTACATCATTAATCAAGCAGTGTGTGGCGCTCTTCTAGAAAGGCAAGCTGGGAAAACGAACAGCAACAGAGTCAGCACAAGCGCCAAAGCCAAAGGGCAGGGCGCACCCTGCGTCCACCTGTAACAAAGTAGCCCCAACAGCAGGGTGGGGCCATCACAAGCCGAACAGCAAGTGCTCAGCAGCTACACTCCAGTGGCAGCAGGCAGGGCAGCAACTTTCCACATCCACTGCCAGGGCAGAGCAGAGCTCACGTGTGCAAGATCATGAATTTGGCCAGGTCAGCCCTCATGGCAGGATGTCTGAGGCGCATGTAGGTCTCAATGAGGTCAGGGTACCTCTGATACAGCAGGGCCTGTATGGCAGCCTTGTCCCAGTCGACTTGTGCCCAGTGCCTGCAGGCAGAAGAGCAACAATGCATATGAGCTGGAGCGGATCTTGAAGGAGCCTTGGACACCACCAGAGCAATCTCAGTATGCTCTGCAATTACCAGAGCTTGAGTGGGCATGCACGATGTGTGCAAAGCCTGATCAGTCATGCCCTTGGGGGCCTCTTCGGCACCCAGGGCAAGTCAAGCCGTTACTTACTGCAAGTTTCTGGAGAAAGCACTGCACAAGACCATCACACTGGAGAGGCCTGCCTGCAGAGGACACCCGCGCCAAAGTTGAGGCCGACTGGACTTCCTGCCCAACCTGCAGCACCTACTCACCGGTGGTGGTGCCGACAGCTGTCCATCTTTTCTTGGCTGGCTTCCTTGGCCTCTGCCTCACTGCCGTGGCTGGCATCCTCTGGCAGGCTCAAACTGATGTGGTGCAGAATGTGGGGGATTTGACCCTCCTGCCTGTCAGCATCTGACCTTAACGGCTCCAGGTCCCCCAGCACCATGATTTGCTCCACAACATAAGTGAGAGAAGGGTGCAGGGGTTCACTGCAGCAGGGAACACATGGATTGAGCCCCTGCCGGCAACCTGGCCTCCCAAAACAACCTGGTTGCACATGGCAGGTAGCAGGCCGGCCTCACACATGATTTGAGGACATCGGCAGGGAATGATTGCAAGGACAGGTGATAGGAAGCTCTGCAGATACAACAGCCATTAAACTCAAGCAGCTTCAAGATCAGCCAAAGTTTGCTCAGCAAAGCCTTGGACATGAATGCACAAGAATGCCAAAAGCGACAGCGGTGGGAGCCAGCCTTGACTGTCTGGCTTCTAGATCATCCCAGGGGACTTGACTGATTCAAAGAGTCCTATCAGGGCATCATGCATTACTCAAGCATTGCCCTGAGCCTCAACGTAAAGGCCAGGACATGGAAGTGCATGCCCTTGTCTCCAGCCAACCAGTAGCAATAAGGCGCTGTGACACCATGCATGGCTGCTGTGGCCTAGTCTGTGGCTGCAGCTGAGCTGACCCTGCATGTCCACCCTGCATGTCCAGCCTTGCATGCTCACCTGAGGATGGATGCAAGCCTGCCTGACACTCGCCCAAGCGCAACTGTTGCAGCGCTGTAGTGCGCTCCAAAGGCCACCATCGACAGCAAAGCTGCACATACATTTCAGCAATTACTCATGTTTGCACACATGTGGGGCACTTCAGCTTTGGCCAGAGCAACTTCAGTACATACCTGTCATGTAGCAAGGAGTATACCTCATAGCTGTTTGCACAGCCACAGGCGCCGTCTAAGGCCTCTGAGCCCTGCAGAAGACAGCAGTGTAGTAAGCACGCATGCATGCCGCTGGCTATGCAATCAAGCTACTGCACGTGCAGGCCTGCTGCGCCGCCCTGCAGCGCAGGTGCCTGTGCTGCGTACCTCAGAGGTCCCAAGTGTCAACAAGAGGTGAGGAGCATTCAAATTCTGGGTGCTCCAAGATCTAACAGGCCCGTTAGGAACTAGTGGGAGGGACAGTAGGGCAGCAAGGAGGGCTGCAAATCCCAGCAAGTGAGATCCGCCGCTCCTTACGGAGACACATGGTGCTCAGCGTGCAAGCATCTGCAGCCCGGCCTCGAAAGAACCAGACAGTTGCGCAGCAGTAACTGTTCACAATTTCTCAACGTTTGACTGAAGAAGTTAATGTGACATCATTTGCTGTCTTGCATCTTCTCATGTAATAAGTGATGGTCGACCTCAGTCTGCTGCAGGCGTGGGCCGTGTCAGATCCGACATCATGTTGGCAACATGGCAGCAGGCTCCGCAACTTTGGTGGACTCTGCAGCGCATCAGAAGGTGTCGATCTCAGAGCCCTGTTTCAGACAGGACTTAGTTACCCTACCGTGGCCAGTGGTGCTCCAGCAGATCTCTGAAGGGGTCTCATGCCTGAAGGCTGCCCGCAGCGCATACAGCAGGTGCACATGCATATGCTGAACCTCCTCGCCGCCTGCCTAACGCTAGAGAGCATCTGCAGGGACCAGAACCTGGTTGCCCTGAGTCAAGAGTAATGGCTGATGTCCACGCAGCTTACGCAGCATGAGATGGAGCACGCTGATTGTGCTGGGCTTGACAGGACACCCTGTAGAGGGTTGGTAACATGTTTAAGCGCACTGCGCGCAGAGGCTGATGGCAGGTATGCGCTTGCATTGTGAAAACGCAGTCCATGCGCATGCTGCTTCCAGCAGAGAGATGCTGCACCAGCAGGGTGGCAATGGCAGATGCTCTGGCTACACGATCTGTCCGACGCTCGCTGCAAGTTGTCTGGTTCAGTTAGCAGCCTTAACATCAGCAGAGCTTTGGGCCACCACCAAAGCGTCCCCTTAGGGCAAGCATGCATATTGATGAAGGACAGCAGGGCAGTCTACAAAGCAGATGCGGCTGAGAGCAGAGTCCCGCCTTGATGCTGACTGCCAGGTGGGCATCTCTTGCCGCTCATGGAGTGTAGGCATGGCAACTGAGCCGTTGAGCGGTACTGCTGAGCAGTCTCACGAGATGTGAGTCTGGTACTGCGCCTTTGGGCCGCCAGTGAGGTTGCAACAGGCGGCAGACCCTGGCTGCTGAGGCTACGTGGTAGGTGTCTATCTCAGACAGGGGTCGGTCACATCATTGAGGCCAGTGATGGCCTCTTAGATGCTGTTAAAATCCCATGTATGGGTGTTGTTGACCATCTCAGAAAAATGCACTCCCAGACTCTTTACTTGCTGTACATCTGGCCCTGATTTCAAAAAGTCTGGCAGTTGATCTGATGCAATTGCAAGGCCATGCCAGGGAAGTTTAGGTGGGTCTATAGCCTGCTGTTCATACGTCTCTGAACAACAGGGTGTCTGCCAAGAGGTTGCAACAACAGCGTGAAGTTGAACAGACACAATTGAAAGCTGGAGTGGTCATCGCTCTCAGATTAGCATGGTATATAGCAATGTCTAGTCAGCCATCTGAAGTACCACTTCATCCAGGGAGCCCAATGGTGCCAACCACCGGGCTCAGATGGTGATCTCAAAACTGCTGCACTTGTCCAGCTGGACATGCAGCTCTGTTGCAGCAAGTGTCTGCAGCTCAGCATCACAGACAACCTGCAGCATGGCACAGCAATGTGATGCACGAGGACAGCCTGCATGCAAGCTTGCTGGCAAAGTGTTTCAGGCCTCTCACCTGGCCAGACGATATGGGCCGACCGCGCTGCGCAATGCGCAGCATCTGGCTGGGACAGACTGAACCCTGCCAGCCCAGCAGAGTAATGTGCTGCACGGCTGCATATGAAACATGCTGACAGGCTTCCATGCCTAGCTCCAGCCCTGCACACAACAGGGTGCAGCGTGGAAGCACCACACACCTTGAGCAGTCTATTTCAAGCATGCAGCTATGCCACCTTACAGTCCTCAGCTTGCGCAGCTCCCACAAGCCAGGACTGTGCAGCATTGATGACTTATGCAACAATACCAATCTGCACTCTCAGCCTGTGCAGCTCCTGATAATGCGCTGCTCACTGCTCCAGACAAACACGCTGGCGACTCCAGTGCAGCGCTGTGAATGGTGGCTCTCTCTGACTGCAGAACTCTGACAACAGGCAGCCTGCTTTCAGCTGGTGGGGCAGCACTGGACTTGCAGGGCAGGCTGGGGGCTTGCGCACCTGCCTCAGCAGACAGAAAGGTGCCTGTGACCTGCACGTTCAGGTGGCTGGTGTTTTTTGGTCTGCTCAGGCGCGCCTCCAGGCTGAGCTCCATTCCAGCTGTTGTGCGAGACACCTGCACGAAGTGAGTTGCTACAAATGGAGTGCACATGCAGCCCATGGCAGAACTGGTTTTGGGACAGCAGCAACAGTCCGGTTTGAATCCACACATATTTCTGGCTGCATTTGCAACCTGAGGTGCAACATGGAACAGCTCCTTACCCACACAGTCTGAGCAGGGACTTAGCGAGGGGCACTCTACATCCATAAAGCAGCAGCCCCTGTAGTGTGCTGGCGGTGGTTGCCCGCAAAGCATTGCACAATGGCAAGCGCCTCTGCGCAACAAGTGAAGCAGCATCCCCTTAAGTGAGGCATGTGCCACTATTTTTTGGGGCTAGCGCAGTGGTACACGTCATCTTGCATGCCACTCATGGGTCAGTCAGCTGGCCTCAGGACCATGACCTGGGTCATGATGCTGCTTGCATGCAGAGAAGGCCACCCCTGGCGGCCACCATCATGTGGCCCTACCAGATGTCCTGCCTGCTCGAAGTATTCAGCATAGAGATGGTTGCCTCTCACTACCAGCACATCAGGGGCGTCCACGAGCCAGGTTGCTCCTGCCAGCTACCATGCTGCTGCTGTCTGCAACCGCATGCCCATGCCTACTTGGGCTGCAGAGTGTGCAGCACAAATTGCCTCTCACCTCAAGGTCATCACTGGTGTCCAGAGCCAGGCTGCCCCTGGCAGCTACCACCCAGCCACTGCCGTCTTCCCCACCCTCATGCTGCAGGCCTGGCAGCGCTTGCAGGTCTGGCAGCGCAACGATCAGAGACAGGGGCCCTGTGCGCGCATCCTCTGTGGGCAGCCAGAGACATGGTGGAGAGTCAGCACAAAGCAGGCAGGGCTGCAAGACGCTGACGCAGCCAGCGTATGTTGTAGATGTCATGCAGTGCAGCAGACATGGGAGCTTGTGAAGGTGTGTAGTCCCGCAAGGTGTCTGATACAGTCCTCTGCTGGCGGCACACCAGGTGGCCCTGTAAAGGCATTGTTCACCCACCTGCACGCTGGGTAGGCTGTGCCAATGCCAGGATGGTCCCCCCTTGCTGGTGCACTCCCACCTCGCCCAGGGGCAGGGTGAGGGTCACGTCACGACCAGAGCTGTCAGCCAGCAGGGTACTGTTGTCAAACAGGTTGTACCACCTCCCCGCAGGGAAGTACCCTGTCACATTCCGAGCGCCCTGCAGCCAAAGCTAAGGCTGTGAGCACAAGCAGACTGAACACCTCACTGCATGATATAACCTGTGTCTTGCAGCAAGAGTTGGGCAAGCAGGCATCAGCTGTGCCCCAGCAAGCTGCACGGAGCATGCTACGTATGCAATGATGGGTGGCACCACGCAAGCTTGCCGTCTGTAAGCCAGAAGGCCTGCTGTAGCTTGCCTCTCTGTTTCACTCCCTGCACATCTGGCATGCATCCTCTCACAGGCACCTTGCCCAGCCAGATCGCCCTGCAGCTCTGCAGTGCTGCAGGTTGGTCCTGGACTGTTGCCAGCAGTGGCGCTTGCATCAGATGCTGCTCATCAAGCTTTTGACAGCAGCAGCACCACAGCCTGCAGCCGAGACTGACCTCTTCAACCACTGGTGTCACCAGGATGCCCTTGCCAAACATCCACTGCAGGTTCACAGTGTGCGTCCTGGGGTCCTCGGGGAAGTCCATCCAGAGCGGGCGAGCCACAGGCAGGCCGGACCTGTGGCTCTCCTGGAAAGCGCTGTTGATGTGGGGCAGCAGGCGGTAGCGCAGGCCCAGGGCCTTCCTGCCTGCCTTGATGGTGGCATTCCAGCGATACAGCTCCTGCAGCCGCAAGTCAGTTGTGACCTGAGTTGTGTTGGGCATCTGGCACTCGCGCACTGCAGGCCCAGCCTTGTTGGTGGTGTTTCTGCAACACAGCCCAGGTCCAGGGCGGACTACCTCCCGTTGGGCAGGGGACACCTTGTCACAAAGTCACAGATAACATGCTCAGCGACAGGCTCTAGTTGCTTGCCTAGACCTCCTGCAGACAGGCTCACTAGAAATGGCTAAGGCTTACTTGCTGGCATTGCTGGCCAGACCACTAAGGTGGTGATGCCATGAAAGGTTGTGAGAATCACACCCACAGGAACAATGACAGAGGAGCTTGCAATGCAGAATTACTTAGCGACAGGGTCACTGCTGCAGCAGCTGCTCTAGTGGCAGCTGACCCCGCTGCATGAGCCAACAGCCCAAAGCTGTGTATTGAGCCAACTGGAGAAAACAAAATTTGTTGCAGCTGCTACTGCAAAGAGCGGCACAGTGTGCCGCATGGGCCAACACTCAAGCAGCTTCGCACCTGGAAGCCTGCATGCAGGTCTGAGTGGCTCCTGGCAAAGGGCTGGAAGGCTCCCACAGAGATCCAACGGGCACACAGCTCCTCATTGGAGTGGCCCACAAAGCCACAGATGTCAGTGCCTGAAGGCACTCAAGGAGAATGTATACTGCAGAGAATATATTGCAGCGCGCATCAGCAGGCACAGTCTCAGCGCTGGCAACTGTGTTATTCACAACAGTCAGCATCACTGCAAGTCAGTACCTGCAGGCAGGCAGCAACACTGGGGGGCATTGTTGTGCATCTGCAGCATCTTTGGAGGCAGCCACTAAAGCACCTGCTGCCTGCCTCATGCCGCTGCGCTGTAGAAGGCTGCCCTGCTGCTACTCTGGAGGAGGCAGGCCATTGCAATAGGGGCACCTCCAGCTGTAGTACGGCTAAGCTGCAGATGTGCGCAGCTGTGAGGCCAGCCTGAGGCGCTCGATAGGCTCTAGTCTGAACAGTGCTGACTGAGCACAGCTGTGTCTGCAAGGTCAGGCTGGCTCTTGGGCATGCTCCAGCACACTGCCTGACAGGATCCCGCTTTGTTGAAGTAATGGCTGGAGATGCAGGTGTTCATTGACCCATGCCAGCCCCTTTGACAGACCATGAGTTCACATTGCCAGGCAAGTTGGCAATCAGGTGCATGGCAAGCTCACAAGTGAGAAGTTGCTAGTCAGCGGTCATGGTCATCATTATCCTTGCTGCACCAGAGTATGCTGTGGCAGCATAGAGGCAGCATTGCCAGTATTTGGGATGCCAGCAAGCCCTATCAGCAGGCACAAGTTTGACCAGCCATGCTCCACCAGAATATGTCAATGGCAGCAGGGAGGCAGATCTGAGATCTCCCACATGTGCTGTTAAGCAGATGTTGGCAGCGCCATGCAGGCCACTCTAGGAGAGTTCTCTGAGCAAGCTGGCAGACAGGCAGACGTGCTTACCACTTGTTGAAGTACCCAGAACGTGATACTTTGGCTGCCCATCTGGGACCTGCTAGAGAGCCCATCTGAGAGTGCCCTGGGAGGCTCACCAACATCTGGGATGCCCACAAGCCCCGTCAGCAGGACAGAGGATATGGTCCAGCGCAGGTCGTGCCAGGTGGCTGCATTGTCGCCTGTCCACTTCATGGCCACAGCGCCGCTTCCTGGGAAAGAGCTCCTGCAAAGACGTCAACAAACACAACGTGGCAAGCAGGCATCATGGACTGTGCACGCCACTGCTGCAGAGTACTGAGCTTCTGTCTGCAGCGCTCCACATGTCAGCCAATCACACACCAGCTGCGCTGCATGCAAGTCACAGTTACAGCTTAGCTGGGACCTCCATCATCTGGACACGTGTGCAGCTAGGGTGTTCTCATGATGCAGTTCTGGATCAGCAAGGGGGCTGCCTGCTGTGATTCACCAGATGCAGCACCTTTTAGGCACTACAGCCCAGCCTGCACAGCTTGCTGCACATTGCTGCTGGGGGCCTTGACACTGGGCTACCAAGCTTAGTGGCTGCTCAGCAGCCTTGTGACCAGCAGCTCCACAGCCCTGGAGCTCCCAGCCCCTTCAGCCTTAGAGACAATCATCTACAAAGGTCAGAAGATCCACGGCCTGTCAGCCTCACCTGCTGAGGAGGAAAGGCTTGTTGCCAGTGATCATCTGCATGGCTGCATTGGTGGCCACTGCCTCACTGAGCCCATACAGGTTGTGCACATCATACTCCAGAAGACCATTGGCATGGCTGGCCGTGACTCCAGCACCCCAAGAGGACAGGGCCCAGTGTTGGTTACCGTTGCTGATATCAAAGGGCGGGTGGATGAGGCTCTCGTGAGAGGTGGTGGTGCCTGGCTTTGCTTGAGGCAGCACCAGCCTCTCCTGAGGGCGGTCTGCAGGCAAGACAATGGCCACCACTGGTTGCAGATGAGAGCTGGCGGGCGCGTCTGTGCAGGCATGGTCTGGAGGGTCGTTGCTTGCCTGTAGCAACACAGGCCCCTGTGTGGGCAGTCTGCATAAACAAGCCAGATTTGCTTTTTGCCAGATAGGAGGAGGATCTGACGCAGAATTCAGTTGGCTACTTGGACAGCAGCTTCCGGCGGAGTTAGATCCGCACCTGAGTCTCCAGTTTGCTGCCAACAACAGCAGCCTCCTGCCACACAATGAGCCTTGTTGGGAATTCATACCAGTGAAATTGTAGCGGCAGGACGCACCATGCAGCCCTGCCAGCAACTGCCGGCTGACTGAAGACTCTGCTTCTGTGCCCTCAGCACCCTTAAAGCCATCAGAGCAGGTCAGAACGCAGTCATTTTCTGCTCCATAAAGGCTGCGCCCTCCTGGTGCCATGCTGGCACGCCCTGACGCAAGCCCTGCAGTGGCGGACAGGGACTTTGTCTCTCCTGCTCTGAAGGCTGTGGCCTGCTACCAGGCCAGCACGCCAGTTCTGCAGCAGCAGAAGCTCTGACTTTGAGCAGATGGCGACTGCAGGGCATGAAACCTTGTCTGCTCAACAGCTGCAAGCAATCAGCATCAGAACAGGCCGCCATCCCCTGACTTGTTTACAACCTCAGAGCGGCACGTTGAGATGTGCACATCATCAGTATTACAGGACAAAATGGCTGCTGATGCAATGTGCTGGGCTTGGTCCATCCCAAACAATGATTGCAGCAGCAGAAGGTTGGCACCCACTTCGAACTGAGCTGTCAGCGCAGGGCATGAGCCAATAAGGCTTGCTGCAAATGCCAGGCTGAGGCGTGCTTGGAGTGACACACTAACGCATGATACCCCAACACAAAGCCTGCTGCAAGTGCCAGGCAGCACTCAGGTCATCCGGCTTGCTGCCATGATAGGCAGGTAGCGTGGGGAGACCGCCTGAAGAGCCTAACAGCAGGAATTATGCAACATGATGCCTGCTGCAAGTGGGTCAAGGAGTTACCTGGTGAGCCAGCACGGCTGGCGCTGGCGGTGATGCTGCACACCTGCCCAGTGCAGAAGTTACTAACTTCATTCATGTCAATCCTGCAGGCAGCACAGGCAAGTTTTGGATGGCCAGAGCAGTAATCAAGGAGCAGCCACTTTGCAGGCTGCCACCTAGCCGTTCAGCAGAAGCCGAGCCACTAAAAGGCTGTGTGGCGCTGCCCAGCACCCTATCAACATCTACAGCAGCACTGCTTTGCAAAGGACGACTCTGGTGTGCGGCGGGCTCTGTCATGCCAGCTGCAGAGACGCTCACCACAGGCCATCCCAGGGCACCTTGCTGTATAGAGTGGTCAACTGGTCTGCCCAAAACGCCGTGCCATTGCTGGACAGGAAGTCCACAAAGTGAACCGGGCCAGGCCACACCTGCAGAGTGAAAATGGCTGCTGGCTCTAAGCGCAATTTTGAGACAGACACACAGCTTAGATACACGCCAGCATATTTTACTGTGCTGAGTTGTAGGTTGCTCAGAACACAGGCGAAAAATGAGTTATCCAGGTTGCACAGCGACACAACACAACAGACTTGCACTGGCAGTCTGGGCCGCGTCTTGTCTGATTTGCCCCTCACCTTCCCCACGCGTGCCCTGCCAGCTCTGCATCTTCATGCAGGGCTATCATGACATGGCCAAACTTGTCAACCAGTCAATGCGTTTTGACAGTCGTGCTGCTCGCCTGCCCCACGTAGGGGTTCCCCGTCAGGTCCTGGATGTAAGCCTCGCGCTTGAGGCCCTCAACAAAGGCCTGGTAGGCAGCATCTATCTTCACTCCGCCCTCAATGATGACGACGGCATGCTGCATGTCTGCATGGAGGCGGTCCACAAAGGCCTGCAGGATGGAAGCATCAGTCTTAACAAATTGCCAGCATTGAGCAATGCTGCAGGACAGGCCGAGGTATGTATGGCTACAGCGATACACCCTGACAGAAAGCCACATGTTGGCACCTGTCCTTGCAGAGAGCAACTTGACAGCAGTGCTGGAGAAGTGTGCAGGGGCCTGCCTGCCAAAGTGGCGATGTTTTGGTGCAGGCAACTTGCAGGGCTTGCAGTTTCATGAGTGGCAGCCTGTTCAGCATGGTGAGTATGCAGGGGTGGACTGCTCCTCGTTTGAATGCAGGAACTCATGAACAGGATTGATGGCCTCACCCGCACTTCCTGCTGTGGGTATCTCTCTGCGTCGAATGTGAAGTCACGGTAGCCATACTGAAGGCAGCAAGCTGACAGCATAAGCCCATGAAACTGGGGAACAGCCTACTTGGCCCCCTCACAGACAGAGCATGCAGCAATCCGACTTGGGTGGGGCTCACAGCTCAAGAACAGGGTCCGGCCATTCTGTGCACACAAGTAGGACAGCAGGCGCACACAGCGCCCAACACACAGAAGCACAACATGCGAGCTGTCAGATGTTGTGGGCAGCCATGCATGCATCCAGTGCCAATCTCCTGGTCAGGCAAGATGCCCAATTGCCATGATGCCAGAGGGGGCACCTGCAAGCCCTAAGTGCAAGCCAGCACTGGCAATGTGCCGAATGCCTCGGAAAATGGCAGGCCTGGTGACAGACATCCCAAGCGTGCGCTGGAGTCACTGGCAGGTCTGGTGGCAGCCACGTAGGGATGTGCCAGCTGGACAGCACCCGGTGCAACACAGCTGCTCACCATGTGATCGATGTCAAACCACATGGTGTCTAGAGGGATGCCTGCTGCACTGTAGTTGGCCACAACCTCCTCCATCATGTACACATCCTTGTACCCAAACCTGGAGTGCCAGGGTGGTCAGAGACAAGGCGCACAAGCCAGACCAAGATGTGTATGAGCACACTGGCAGGGCCTGCTGGCTGCCAGATCTGCAGGAGCAGCAGGGCCAGAGAGGGAGAATTGGGTTCAGGCCCAAGCTGCACCCGCAGGCTAAAAGTGACAGAAGTTGTGCTTGCAAAGAATGGCAATAGCACCAGCAATGAAATCAATGATGTACTGCCTGAGCCTCAAGTCCTTATAGCCTGCAATGATGATGATTCTGTGAGAAGCTGCTTCTGTCAATCTTAGATCTGCCGCTGGCTCCATTGGTGCATGTCCTGTATTGGCAGAAATTTAAGCAAGAAGAAGGCGGGAGAAGCTGGCTTTGCGCTGGTAGCTGGGCCACAATGAGAAGATCGATTGTAAAAGCAAGCTGGACTGGCATGGGCAGGCCATTGGCAGGAGAGGCAGGTATGTAGTGATGGCAGATCACTTGTGACGTTCCAAAGGCGCTGCAGGAGCCTGACATGCTCAGTTGGGCAGCTTCAGCTAGGCTACAGACACCTGAGATGGGCTGTGCTAGCCTAAAGGCTGTGAGGCCGTCTGATGCAGCTGATATTGCTGACAGATATAGCTGCATAGGCATGGTAGTGCATCACTCACAGAACACCAGGCCGCTTTAGGACGTCTTGCAGGGCTGCGCAGCTGAACGCTGGCTGCAGGCGCCTGAACACTTTTCACACAACTTCCACCCACACAGGCGCCCAGCACAATGCCCATATTTGCATTGCTGCATGACCCAACAATGAGGGGCTCACTGGGCCACTCATGGACTGTGTTGAGCTAAGCACTTGGCAAAGAAGCTGGACGAAGTTGTGGCCCAGAAAACAGAACCCAGCAGTCCAAGGCAGATTAGGAGTTGGACAAAGAGCAGTGAAATCTCACTTGCACTGGTGGAATCCATTGCTCCAGAAGGGAGGCACAGTGGGCCTCCCAACAACACGAGTGAGCTGCTCTAGCACATCCGCAGGGGTCGGGCCCATGAGGATGAAAAAGTCCAGGACGCCACCCACCGCACTATACCGGATAGTATCCTCCGCGACTGCGACATCCATGCCGTTGCTGTTCAGCAGCAGGATGCCACTGGCAGTTCCATCTGCAGTCAGGGGTGGCAGTTGAGAGGACGATAATGCTGTGTATGTCAGACAGCACCAGGTCTTTGCAGACTCTGAGGCAGGGGCAGATGTCGGCAAGGGCAAGTCCACGCCATGAAATGCCAAGACAGTTTCCAGCCAGTGTTTCTTTGGCTGCAAAGTCTAAGGAGCCATGATGAGCAATTAGACCAGGCAGGTGCAGGAGCAGTGCTAGGCAACTTGGCTGGGTCCCTTGAGGACAGATGATGCTGCTGCTTCACTTTCCACAGTCTCATCAAACACCTGCAGCCAGCCCACCTTCAGCCAGCTGCAGCACAAAGGGCCAGCTGCTGTACAGGTTTGTGCGGGGGTTCAGGGAGGCAGTACCAACCGCCCACAAGGCAGCTGGCAGGCCATCCCTTGGCAACTCAGCCCCCTGCGTCTGAGTACGCTCCCCATAGCCAAAAAGACGTGTCCTTTTGGGCACGCTTAGGGTGGTCTCAAGATACTGCTCCTGCATTGCAGAGATGCGGCTGGTGCACGGGCCTGCCTGGAGTGCATGGCTGCCGCCACTCAAAGGTTGAGAGACCATCATCTGACCTACCACCTTGAAGGTGGTCAGGAGGGGCGCATGGTGCAGCCCCAACAGCAGGGAAGCCTTCTTTGACAACTAGGCTGTGTCAGGACCGAGTGCGCACTTTGTGCTGCACGACTTGTTCTGGGGAGCCCACCTTGAAGACAAGCCTGTGTCCTGCGGTATCGAAGACAGCTGGGGACGCCTTGTTGGCACCTTTTCGTTTCACAGTGATGCTGAAGGGCGCTTCTTCATGGCTCATGTCATACAGCGGCTCCGCGTGCTCAGGCCCTGTTTTCTGGAGCTCTGCGGGACAACAGGAGAGGCTGAGCATGCAGCCTCACGGCCAGTGCTGGTGTCATGCAGCAGCCACAAATACTTAGGCTTTCTGGATGTCTGCAGGGCAACAGCCGAGGACTAGCATGTTGCCAAACACCCACAGCACTTAGTTTGACCCTGGCCCATTGATGCTGTGCTATTGCAGCCTGCAAGCGGTGCACTACAGCGCGAGGAGGAGTGCAGCAGGCAAGACCCTTGCCAGCACCCTTGCAAGGTCTGCAAGGGCCACAGTTGCACGGCGACATGCAAAATGCCTCCAGTGGACGAAGGCTGGACATGCCATGAAATCAGCCATATGCAGCTACAGTGGCTTGCCAGCTGCGTGAGCTGCGTTCTGCCTGGCCTGACAACCTTTGACTTACCAGAGTCCTTTGTGACAATCATCTTCTGAATGGAAGGCCAGGGGCCTGATTACAGAAGTCGTCTGAGGGCCACAGCTGCTGTGACAACTGCTACAACACAAGCAACATGGCAGACCATACATTGCTCAACAAAGCCGCCAGCGCTGCCCTGCCTGATTGCAATCAGCAGACAACAGCTGCACTCACTGAAATCCCCAGAGGGCCACAGCTGCTGCGCCAGCTGCGTGACCTGCCAGCGCTGCCCTTCTGTGTCACTGATGGTCAGGCGCAGAACGTCAGGGCGGTGGGTGAGCGCAGAGACTGCCAGACTATCAACATCGGGCCCCAGCTCTGGCTGTGTGGCTGCTGTGCTGCGCAGCTCACCCTGCCAGTGCACATCTGCAAGCCCAGGAGTTGGCATCAAGGGTTGCAGCTGTGCTGTGCACAGACACCCTTAGTCGCTAGGACAGAGCCTCAGCAGGCGTGTGTGGTAACCATACAGTGCAGCTCTCCCTGCAATGCTCCCCTGTATGGCCAATGGGGAGTGGGTTGTTCCAACTGAGCTGTGCTGTGCGATCTTCCATATCAGGGTCCAGCTCAGGCTGCATAGCAGCTGTCTGTGCATGTTTCATATTCTGCCACATTTCATCTGCATGCACAGTTAGTTGGGCGACTTCTGCATTGTGTAGCCTACTGTATTACTGCTCATTTGCATGCAGAGAACTGACACCATCGGGCTGTGGGGTGGTGCTGCTACGCAGCTGGTCCTGCCAGCGCTCATCTGAGGAGCCATGCACGAGACAGCCGCTGGCTAGACCTGCAGGCCCATGCACACCTGCGGTAGCACCAATTGCGGCAGACATGCACAGTCCATCAGCCACATGCTGTCTCTGCAGCCTGTGCACACCGTGCAATTGTTGCCAGAAGCAGTGCAGAGCAGACAGGGCGCTGCATGTCCCCCTGCATTGCTGGGAACTGCAGTGAAATAACATGCCTTGCTGCTCTGAGTGCACCAGCTGGTAGTTGCTGCGGCCATTGTTTGCAAAGAAGCAGTCCGCCAGGTCAATGTGAGGATCTACAGTTTCCAGGGGATCCCAGCAGCAGCCCTGTGTGCGGCAGTTTTCTTCGCTGATGTCTGGCGGGCCTGCAGCAGGTTGTGCATGGCAATGCCCAGAGATGCACGTCCGCAGGTTCATGTACAGTGCCAGTCATCACATGAGGCAGCCCAGACTGTTAATGTGCTGAACGCCTGTCAGCTCACCGCAGCTCTTCCTGGGACCATATCTGCTGCATTTCTGGGCTGCAGTGAGTGCCCAGGTGAGCCCCCAAGCAGCTAGCAACCACCAGCCAGCCATGCCAAGTCAAAGGACTTGAGGAAGAAGGCAAGTGATTCTTCCAGCCGAAGCCTTGAAGAGTATGGCGCGAGAATGCTTTTTCCGCCCTGTTCATCATATTGGTGGTCCCCATCTTCATCTGCGCAGGCCAGTCTGCGAGAATTGGAGCCAATCAGCATGGACAATCTCTCAAGTGCTGGGTTGGTATTCATCAGTGTCAAGCAACAGCTGAACCCACTTTTTGCCCAAGTGGGCTTCCTGCAGCCTGGAGGCATAGCTTCAGACCACATAGAGGCGCTGATGCATTGTGCCCATCATCGATACCACAAGAGCTGTGAAGCCATCTGTAGGGATGGTCGTACCACTGAGACCCTGCTGCAGCCGAAGCCCCAGCGCTGGAGGTCAGCTGTCTGCCATCCTGTAGCAAGGTCAGCTTCCTGAACCACAGATTTTGCAGTGGCTCTGATGGGAGTCTGGCACGTCTTTGTATGAAGGCCAGATCTTTGCAGTTGCCATATGACATGCGCTCAAGCAAATGCTTACAGGGGCTCTGTACCTGTTTGTGGACTCCTGCAGGGCAACTCGCCTGCGGCGTGTCCATCAGATCATTGTCTTTGTAAAGGCTGCAGGCCTGCACCTAGGTGTGCAGCAGCAATTATAGACATTGTGCAAGGCAGCATCTTCAGATTGTCACTTTGCACTAGTTGAGAGTGTGGTGTTTGTGTGCGAGGGAGAGAGAGAGCAAAGGCAAGCCCTGAAGGCCAGCTGGCCCAACAGAGTGGTCAAACAAAATGTTCACGCTGGTAATACATCTTGCAGATGCAAGCTTTTACCTGACCTGTGGTGCACATCAATGAAGATTCAGGCTGCCAGCTGTAGCATATTTTTGCTAATCTCAAGAAGCTGCAGCTACAAGGCGGCATGCTCAGCAACGTCTTCTTCATTGACAGGCCGGTACATGTCCTGCAGTCCATCTGGGCACAAAACATCTCAACTGCATGTCTATATCAGATCATGTACAGCTGCTGAAACTCTGCATCACACTCAAGTTGTTGTTATTTGGGAAGTTCTGTCTCCACCAGTTTAGCCCTGAAAACCTGTCTTCTCCTCAGACAAAGATCAATCCCTGTGAGAGCTCTGACTGCTGCTGCAAGCAGTGGTAATGCTTGATCATGTGGGCAGAGGGTTGAGAAGTTGCTTGCATCAACATGCATGCATGCCATATGGCAAGAGCAATCTTTCATCCCTGGCGTGCTGCTGAATGCTGGCTATTGTAGCAACAGCACATCACTACCACTCCACGCTTCATCATGACAGCACATGCATGAGCTATATGCCACTTGCTTCAACATCACCCCAGAGTTGGTGTTGTACTTAAATGACTGCATCACATTGATTATCTATGTATGCATCCAAGTCACAGCTGCTTGTAGCATGGGATTGGCTGAAAAGGCATCCAGAACCGGGTAGCATGAGTTGCTCATGTCTTTCTCTAAATCATTCTGTGGCAACTAGCATTTCAAGCCAGGAAGACAAGGTCATTTCATCATAGTGATTGGTGCTAAGGGCAGGGTGCTCACATTACCGCAATAGCACAGAGCCGTACCCAGTGCGATCCAGGCTTGTGATGCGTGCAGGGAACCCACTTCACTTCCAGGTCTGAGGTGTCAAAAGTATTGTGCTTGCAAGCACAGCCCAGGTCTTCTGCTATTCCCTTGTAAGCTATGCCGGAGGTGTTGCGCCCATGGAAATTGTCTGAATAGCAGTGGTGATATATGTGTGTACTCTCAAGGGAAGCAGCAGGACAGAGCTTGTCAGAATAGGAACTGCTTTGCTGAGTGGCGGGTCCTGAATTAACTTTGCGACTTGTGCCGGGTGCTAAGTTTTACGCGCATGTGCGCTGTCGCCGCCTGGCGCTGCTTGGCGTGGCTGTTGCGTAGGCTGGAGTTATGCAGGTCTGCCTTGGCCTCCCAGTCTCCTGCCAGCCCAGTGACCTGACTGGCCAGAAGTTGTGGCATGGCATCAAGGATGTCCACCTTGGCCTCCCAGTGCAACAGCTGCTTGGCTCTGCAAGTGTCTGCCAGGGTGCCAACCAGGTCATGTGGGCGCTCAGACACGTGCACCTGGTCCTCTGAAATCATGTCAGCGAGAGCCTGTAGGAATTGCCAGCCTCAAGCACTTTTCACACCCAGGTGTCATAAGGTGTCGCAATGCTCATTGAAATGCACGTCATGCGTTTGCAATGGGGGCTAGTCTAGCCTTGGGTCTGCACCATGCTGCGAGGCTGCGGGCACTTGATGTAGAGCAGTGGCAGTGGTGGGGCACAGCTTAGACATCCAGGGCACTTGATAATTCTTTGTTGTGCGTTCTGTAACTCACCTTGACTGTCAACGTCCTGCCAGTGCCCAGATTGATGGAAGTACCTTGCACCTTGCTCTGCATGCCCACAATCAGTCCATTCACAATGTCTGAGACATGGATGAAGTCCCGGTAGTGGGAGCCATCGCCTGCAGCAAAGCCAGTCTGTTCAGCTCGAGGCTGGGTCTAGGCATGGCAACTGTGACATATGCCCTGTCTGTGTTTTTGTCATGCAGGTACAGCCACAGCCAGCCTCTGAAGCCCTCCCTAGGTGGGTTTTCATTGGCAGCAAGACCACATTCTACTGATCTTCACAAGTGAGAGGCAGTGCAGGAGGGCATCAGAGTCGCAGCTGGCACTGACCTTGAGTCAGGCGGCAGAAGCATGAGGCCTGCTTGTGCGTGCAAGGAAAGGGGCTGGCCAGCAACATCAACCCTGAGATTGGCCTTCTGGGAGCCCCCTGATGGGCTGGCATGGCAACTGCAGCAGATGCATGCTCCAGGAGGCAACAGCGGCAGCAGGGCCCACCTTCAATGGTCAGCTGCTCTCCATCAATCTGCTGCTGGCTGAATACTCCAGTCACAATGGCATAGGCCCCAGTGCTGGGCTGACGGGGACCGTAGACCTGCATGAAGCCGTGCTTGTCACACACAGGTGCTGAGCCAAAACGAGTTGAGGCTGTGAAGGCATGGGCCAGAGTCTTGTGCACAGCTGTGCTTGACCTAGAACAGCTCCAGAAGCGTGGGAGTTGGGCAGGGCCAATGGAAACTGCATGCAGCAGAAGATGCCCTAGGGCAGTCAGTCAAGAACAGCGCCAGGACATTCAAGCCCTGCACTGCTCATCATGTGTCGGGCCAGCAATGACTGCTGCCCTGCGCTGGGAGGTGGATCTTCTGCACTGCTGCGCTGCTGCTGCTGCTTGTCCTGCTGTTTGGCAAGACCAAGCTGACTGCAGGCTGCTGCTGTGAGACCTTGAAGGCTGCGATGCTGCTTCATTGTCCTTGGTAAGCACATGCCCCAATACAAGGCCGCACGACAACTGCAGGCTGCTGCTGGGTGGTGTTGAGCACTGCTGCAGCTTCCCCTTGCAAAGTGCCACAATGACTGCAAGCTGCTGCCAGTGTGGCATTGAGCAGAAGCTAGGCGGCTGCAAGTCCCCTGAAACAATCAAGTGCCGTCACGGCCAGGGCTGAGGGCTACCCCAGAAACAGCAGATGACTGCTGTCGTGATCGCGCAGCATATGCAAGCAGAAGGCTTGTGCAGCATATCTTGAGCTAGAGACATGCAAATGGGCAGCCGCCTCGCATGGCTGAGCAGCTCACTAAATAGCAGCTTAATTAGGGCAGATGAGGCGGCTGGCTGGCTCCCCAGTGCTGCCTGACTGCACAGCCCACCATGAAGAAGCGCAAATTGAGTGTCGGCAGATTGTAGACTTCGTTGTAGGAGGTGACTAGCAGCTCGCCGGCATACTTCGTGGCGGCATAGGGCGAGCTGGGCACCCACAACATGTTCTCGTGGTGAGGGGGAGGTGCGTTGCCATAGTATGTGCTGGAAGCTGCAGCACAAATAGGCTTTCCTGACAGTGGCTGTAGATACCACCCAGCCCCAGGTCAGGCACTAGGACAAGCCGCTTGTCAGCAGCCTTTTGAAACAACACTGTATGCTGATGCATCCTCAAGCAGACGTACAAGCCTGCAGCCATGCAGCTCCTGTGTGAGAACAACCTGCTTAACCATGCCATGGCAGGCCCCAGGACAGCTGCGATTCATCTTTGCGCCTGATCAAAACAATGAGACCGACAGCCACACAACTCACCTGCATAGACCAGCTTTTGAACCTTGGATGCTTCTGCAGCTTCCAGCACATTTGCAGTCCCCAGCACATTGACTTCCGCGCAGAAGGTGCCAATGGCGGGGTCTGTCAGGGAGGGCTTGACCTTGCTCATGGCTGCAGCAGCCACAGACACTAGTGAAGTCCCTGAGCTTGAAGTTGCCCTCACGTCGGGGGCTACACAGTGCACCCACAGCTAACCACAACCCTGTCCATCTGATGGACTTTGCCTTGCCTGTGGCCATAGCATGACACAGGTCCGGCTATAAGCCGTCAGCTATGCGGTCCAAGACAGCTGTGACCTGCTCGCAGTTGCTGCAGCAGCAATGTAGGAGTGAGCAGGCAGATACATCAAGAGTTCACAACTTCACATTCAAGAAAACCCAACTATCCCCAGGTGCTGAGGTCACAGGTGTCACCCAGAGCATCCACATCTTCTGCACTGCTGGTCAAGCTAGATGTCTGCAGGGTAAGTAGCATTTTGCGAACAGTTGTTGTGCCACCAAAAGCTGTCTGAGTGGCAGAGCAGCTGACATGCCCCCACACAGGAGAAGGAGTCTACGGTATGCATCGGTGGGGCTGGCACAGCACCACATCTGACCTTTGGTTGCCAGACACATCCCTACCTGCCAGATGGAAGACGTAGCTAACGTCCTCCATGGCCAGGTGGCACTGCTCCTTGTCCCTGATGTCTCCCACTATCAGGGTGAGCTTGGGGTTCGTGAGGTCCAGGTACCTGCAGAGGGAAGGGACAGGTTGAAGGTCAGCCATAGGATTGGTCTCCCATGTTGAATGGGCTTGGCTTGATGACAGCCAGGTATCTGAAGGCAGTCATTGAGTGCAAATTGAGGCTGGCCTTTGTGACTGGCACTGACAGCCCAGTATGGAGGTGAGCAGCCCAGGCCGCTGTGGCTTGAATGGGCTTTGCAAGGTAGGTGGAGCTTGGCTTATGTTTTGCTTGCACTTTGAAACACAGCTTGGGGATTTATGAGGTCCATGTATTTGGCCTGCATGTTGCAGGACACCTCAGTATCAGCAAGCTTAGAAGTAATGCAGCTAACCTTTCCAGGTACCTAAGGAACTACAAGCTCTGCAAGACCAGCTTAATGTGGCCTATGGCTTCTTGGTGCTGGCAGCTCCCACCATGAGGGTTAGCCCTGCAGTGGTGCAGACTGGTGCTGGTGCAATCAGCAGCATTACTGCTGCCTGGGGAGCAGCAAGGGCTGTCGAGAAGTACAATGCGGCCTGCGTGCTGAACTGGACTCAGGCACGCCTGACGTTCCTGTAAGGAGGCGCACTGCATGAAATAGCTGGGGGCGGGCATGAGCTCACACCTTGCAGAGAGAGAAAGCTCTGGGATGTGAGCACCACTCTAGCAAGGAGGTGACTCACATACAGGTGCCCAAGCGCATTCAGTCAGCTCTCGTGGGTCTGAGGAGTTGTGGTAAAGAGAATGTGATACGGCAGCGCAGGTTGCACATGGACGGCTCTGGTTAGGCCTTGCTGCAACCCACGTAAGCCGGACGAGCTGAGGCAGCAGAAACGATGGTTTGAGGCAGTAGCAAGTGGACAATCATGACAAGCAGCACAGCTGGCAGAGGTAGCGAGCTGCTCATCTCAGCAAGAGGGATGAAGGAGGGCACTGATGTCTTTCCTGACACCACCTATCCTGCACCCCATAGCCGTCCTCAACTTTGTAGCGCGTTCCAGCGGCCTGGCTACTGGCTGTGAAGGAAGCATCACATCTGTGTAGGGTGCTGCACTTGTCAAGCACAACTCAGAGGCCCTGCCCCAGGAGGGATGTTGCTTCCGAGCAGAAGAACTCACCCTGCGTCCCCAGTGCTGAGGTCATCAAGAACCTTGACAGTGTAGCCCAGCTCCAGCAGCCTGGCCACCAGGTTGGAGCCAATGAAGCCTGCTCCACCAGTAACCAATGCTGTCCCATGGCCTGGCTGTGCAGTCACTGATCCAGTGATGTTGCTGCAGCAGTATGACACAGGATGACAGGCCTACATAGAGGAAGCACAAGTGCAGGCATGGCAGGCCTGGTTGTGCAATCACTAATTCCGCAAGAGGCTGCAGCTCTCAGACATCGGCGTGTAGGCAGGACAAGCAGAGGCATGTTGGCCTGGTCATATACTTGGCCGCTGCAGCAAACACAGCCACCTTTCAGGCTCCTGCAGAAGAACAGCAAGCACAGCCGCTGGCAGACATCGGTATTGTCCCACAGGGTGAACTTGTCGCTGCTGGCAATTGGCTGCAGTCTGTAATTGTTGCTCTGGACAGACAATGGCACCCCTGCTGATGCAAACCTGCAGGGGTCCTGCGCCACATGGCTGTCCTGCTGCAAGGGTCTAAGCTCTTTTCGCCCACCGCTGACTGTTGCCAGGACCAGCACTGCGGTCAACAACAACGAGATGCCTAATCCGCCAGACATTGTCTCCTCTGCTGGCGCCAACAGCTTGGCAGACAGCGATGGCCCAATCAGCTGCCTTAGTCTGCCCAACTCCTGCAGTTCATGCCACAACTGCCAGAGCCGTTGCATATACTGCTGTCCCTGCTGATGGCATGCAATTCGCAGCACATCAGATCCAAGGCGACTGCCAAGCTTTCCTCACCTGGCAGCCCACGGCACTTCACACCAGGTGGAGCACCGGATCAGCGTCGAGTCAACACTGATGGAGGCCAGTGAAGGGGAGTGGACCACGAATGAACAGTAACTATCATGGCCAGCTGACCGTTGCCTGGCAGCATGACGAGAGCAAGGCTGTGCTTTTGCGAGCTCTGCAATTAAGTCTGCAAGTCCAGCTTTTCCATGGTGTTCAGCTTTTTAACGTCACCTCTCCAGCAGTGTCCAAGCCGGCTGGCAGTGACTGTGCTGTTGTGTCATGCCCAAATTTTCCAGTCAGCGCTGCAAGACATCATCCTTTCCCCTCCTGGTCCGCTGACTATCACCATTCCTAGCAGTCTGGTGGTGACTGGTGGAGTAAGAATTTATTACAGCAATTGCTGAAGTCCCCTGTGCAACATCACAACAACACAGAACAACAATTATTGGACAGGTAAATGAGTTTTGGCGTCCATCATGAAAGCGGGCCTTCGGGCTGGAGATGGGATGTTGATGTCATCAGAGACTGATTGAATCATGCATTCCTTCACATCTGATCAGCACGAATTTGTGCCTGTCAAAGGGTTCCCGCCAAATGCCAGGACCCCTAGAACCTGTGCAGCCCTGCAATATGCTCAGGAATCTCATACATTGCATGCAGCTCTGCCATATTGCCGTAGCACTCGTTGTTCAGGAAACAGGGACACATGAAGGTCCCCACTGGCCAGACCCTGATGGCGTCTCCATTCACCACATTGTTGCCATTGTGCTTCTCCCAGTAGTCTGACCCAACATTCAGGTACGACTGCAGGGCACCGCTGAGGGAGTTTGGTCCTGTCAGCAGCAGGACATTGTCGACCAGTGAGGCGTTTTGGCTGCGCTGCTCAGTCAGGCCCCGGGCCGTCTCCCAGAACCTTTGGCCGGGGCGTGAGGCCATGGCCAGGTTATTGGCCCCTTCAAAAGCGGTTGCCTGAAGTACCACGTCTGCCCTGCCCAGCCCTGGTGTCCACCGCTGTGTAGCGCTCTATAACTGCAAAGGCCAGCACAGGGTGGCAAGTTACGTCATTCAGTGGCACGTGACCCAGCATGGGCAGACATGAGACCAGGCAGGCGCATGCAGTCTGGAGGAGCTTAACTGGGAGACAGCAGCCAGCCTGAGGTTTTGCCAGGGCAGATGCAAGCACGGGTGCATGTCTTCAGCACCCACTCGGGGCTTATGGCAAGCAGATGCAAACAGAGAATGTGTCTGCCTGCGCATGACTTGGTGGTGTTTGCAACCGATGCAGGCCATCGCATTGCACCTGTGTCTAAGTAGATGGCCCCCACCATGCAATTGCAATGCACCAGGACCCTCTGTCAGCCGCAGACAGGGACAAATTGTTGCTAACAGCAGCAGCCTGAAGGCAACCCCCACTTTCACCATCAGATAATGCCACGCTGTGGCTCTGTGAAGTGAAGCTAATGGCAGGCAGCAGCGCAGGCCAAATGGCAACTTACTGGTGAAGAGCAAGATATCTGCCAATGTCCCCTTTCATGACCATGTGCTTCAGACGGCTGAAGGTGGGCAGCAGCTGAGGATAGCGCTGGTGGACAAGAATCTCGATGGCCCTGTTGTCCCATGCTAAATGAACCCAATGCCTGCAGGCACCAAGCCACATGTGCGAGAGGGCCAAGACAGAGGGGTGTTTTACTGCTGACTGCCCTCATGTGGGGCAGCATGGGATGCAGGATGAGGCCACCTCCTGCAGGCTGGTACTGTGAAGACCACGTCCACAGTACCAGTTGGCTTGAGCACGCTCTGACACCCCTTGGTTTTGGCGGTATACTGTGCTGAGCGGCTTGGAGTGATGAGGCGAGGCTGATGCCACACAAGCTCATGCTTTGAAGACTGGTATGAGAGGCTGCGGTTCTGCTATGTGAATCGCAGCCATTGAATGCTGAACTTAGCACATGGTAATCATACTGTGCCACTTCCCATCTGTCCTTTAGGATGCAGCCACTTGGTTGCGCTGGTCTCTAATGGGTACAAGTACAATTCTGGTAGCGCGTTCGCTTGCACCTAGTCACAGCAAGGACAGGAAAGGAGCCAGTGCACTCTCTCACATGTGAGCCAGGATGCAGGAGTTCATGCTCTCATTCTCATGCGCTCAGACTTGATTGCATGGGACAGCGTGCCCTCAGGCCCGTAGCAGACCCATTTCATGATGTGGGGGATGCTGCCGCGTGGCTTGCTCATCTCGTGCTTGAGCTGCTGCATGGTACCCCGCAACATAATGCGCTGCAGCTGATCCGCCAGACCAGGGTAGGCAGCTGTCCGAGGCAGGCTGTAGGCAGCACAGGGCAGTGTCAGGCAACATGCAGCCGCCCATGCGGTGCTCTCCTTTGCTAATGTGACCAAGCAGCTGCAGGATGGCTGTCCCTGGCAGGCTGCAAGCAGCACAGGGGAGTGCTCAGATGTCAATTGGGTTCTTTGGTGGCTCCAGCACCCCCGCCTGCCAGCTGCATGGGGCTGAGGTGTGCAGGCATGCACTGTTTGGAGGCAGCTGTGCTTGAGGGTGCACAGGGCAGCATCCCGATGTCCACCGCCCAAGCTGACAGCATGGCCTCCAGGGCGCCGTAAGAACTCATGTCAAGCAACGAGAATCAGAGGGGACTCTGCGCATGCAAGAAAGGCTGCTGGGGCCAGGCCCCTGTGAGCAAAAGAAGCACTGCCCACGACAGGCTCCAGCAGCGCAGAACGCCAGCCCTGCGCCAACCCTCCAGCAAAGCTGTGGGACCATGTTGCCAACTGCCACTTGGGCAGCTTCTCCATTAGCTCTCGAGAGGAGACAAGGGTGGAGTGAGGTCACCAGCATGTGCATGTAAGGCCAGTGGCAAGTTGGGAGGCCAAAGTTTCCAGCCACACAAGGGGTGCTGGCTGCTTTCACAACAAGGCAAGGCGGTGTGTCCCCTGGGTTGACCTGATTCAGAGTAGGCAGCTGAGTGGGACTGGTAGGCCACTGGCAGCAGGGCCTGCGGACGGCGATGGGAGGCAGTGAGCATTTGGCGGCATGGACATTCGCTCTGTATGCGCACAGCTGGACTGCTAAGAGCTGGATGAGGACTTGAATGACATCATCAGCGCCACACGAGAGACAGCAGCAGCAGAGATATCTTGCGGTTGTGAGAATTCAGGTTTTGTGCACACTAGCTCCCTGCCCGTCCCTGCAATGGTGTGTTGCTATCAGAGATGTTTGCGTTGCTCCCCCAATGCTTTTCTCAGGCTGCAGCTGTGACTCATGGACAGCGCATCCTTCCAAGCAAGTGGAGCTGCGTCATGGGCAATCATGGCACATTGGCTGCTGCACTACAGCCCACGGTGGGTAAGCAGCCAGCCTAGCTTCTGCCCAGCCCAGACTCAGTCTCCAGTGCAGGGCTATGTAAAACACAGGCGCCTCAGGGCAGGCCCCTCCATTGCGCGTGGTACCCCTGCAAGGCTCAAGGAGGCAGCCAATGCTCACTTCTCAAGTGCTCCATGGTCACACAGTGAATAAGCTCAAGCTGTGCAGGTGAAGGCCCTCAGGCTGTCAGGGATCACTACAGGAGCTGCCAGAGCTGGGTGATATGGAGATCAATCTGGGATCTGTCAGCGCAGTGATGCATCAATGGCCGCCTTGCTGTGCTTTACTGTATGCTTGGGGTGGGACTGAGGTCAGGACAAGGATGTAAGTTGCCTCATCTCAGAATCTGCCGCATGGATGGGCTCCATTGAAGTTGTTTGGAAGCATACCTCCCAGCCTCAATTCAGGTGAAAATCCCGGATTGGTGGGCAATCAAAAATTGACACTGTGGAACTGAGCAGCCCAGGTGCCATCTTTTGATCTTGACATGAACTCCACCTCAGAAGCAGCTTGCTGACACCTGTTGCCTGAGAGGCTTGCTGGCATGCTCAACTACATCCTGTGGTACCAGAGCATAGAGCAGCCAGACTTGAAACAGTTCAACGGTGTGGTTGAGCCTAACAATGGCACTGTGTACACGGTGGGGATGCCGCAAGGAGGGCACGCCAACTACATTGAGACGCCAGATGGTTTGTACACACCAGCGGTAAGCCTAGCTCGACCAGTGCTGGAGTCAGCTGCCAGCAATTGCAAAGCTGTCTCGTAACAAGGCCATCCTGCAGGAACTCATCCAGCAGTGTGCCTGACAGTTCCCACTGTGCAGGCTGGGCCCTGCCAGGCCTGCCCCTCCGCTACCTGAATGACATGCTCGGCATATGACTTGGTGCAGAGTTGTTGCAGACTTCTCTCTCACTTTTTCACACTTGTTTTCACATTTCTTTGCCACACTTGTGAGCCACTAACCCCACACCTTGTATCTCACAGCTCTATAGCACTGATTTGCTGCAAGAGGTGGGCAACAAGTGTGCCTGCTTTATCACTGGTGGTGGGGTACCCAGACAGCAAGCAATACAGCTATGTTTTGGGTGCACAGCTTGCATCTTCTTCAAGGGTACTTGTTCCTGTCAAGTGGCAGGTACACGGCTACCTGCTGAGCTTGGAGGTTCATGCTGATTATAATGTATCATGCTGATTATAATGTAATTACACTCCCTCTAGAGCTGCCAAGATGGACCCGATTATGAGGAGTGCATTGTGGTATCAGCAGATTGTCCAGATGGCGGTGATGTCGCGTGTAGGACTCCCCTAAATTAACAAGTCTGCTCAGTAGCAGCACCATTGAGATTAGGGTACACAACCATGTGCATACGTGCCAGCAACTCTGGGGCTTGTGTTGCCCACCTCATGCTCTGGGCGCCTTGGCATGCTGACCGTGTCTGACAAACATGCTTTCTTGGGGCCTGCCCATCAGTTGCAGTGTGGGTGTCATATGATGCATTCTAACAGGAGCAGAGGGCATTTGCCACCTCCATTTTCTTGTTGTCATGCTGCTGCCGACTGCTGCCATCTGTTGAAATGCTGCAGTCTGTGTACCGTACACAGCTGCTGGAGAGCCACTCTGACAAACTAATGTGCGGCCCAGGTGGATGTTGGCAGCATGATCCCACCCACGCTGCATGGCGGCCAGTTTTCTGGTGTCAGGGGCTGTGCCGGCCTTCAAGTTTGTTGCTGCTGCTGGAGGTTTGGTGGCCTGCAGTTGAGAAGCATTCAGCAGCTTCAGCAGCTACATGCGCAGTTGCGCTGCCGTTGGATGGTTGGTGCTCAATCCACGTCTGATTACAGTGGAGACAACACGAGTCTGCATGCAGGGCCTAAATTGTGCTTTCAGCCGGCCAGAAGAAAAATTGAACACCATCAAAACAAGAACATCAGCTCAGAGCATCCACTGAGGCGGCGCAATGGTCGGCAAGAGGAGACGCAATCGTGGGCCTGAGCAGCACAGGCATGGTTTGCAGGAGCAGATGGAGGCTCCAGCAGCCCATGGTGTCAGGGTGAGCCAGCTCATGTCTGCTGCTGGCATTGTCTTCTTGACATGTCAGCAAAGCCTCCACTGACTGCTGCAGGCATGGCCACGCAATAAGAAGCAGCGCACAGAGGGTGAGGATGACCCAGGAGAGGTGATAGCAGTGGCCAGGGGAAACATCGCTTTTGTTATGCAGGCATACACTTGCTTCAAAGCACCATGAGCTCAAGCAGCACGGCTTTCAGGCCATATGTGCGCACTCTTCGTTGCCAAATGTGGTTTGTGGGTCAACACTTGCCGGCTGCCTGCCTCAACACAAGACAAGCAGCTGCAACTATGCCCCCCAGAATACTGACCCTCCTGCCTGCTGTGCTTCAGGACCTTCCTGGCAGTGTGTCAGAGCGAATCATGAAGGAGGCTGCAGCACAACAGGATGAGCTCAGGGCTGAGGCTTTGGCAGCCAGTGGGGGCCTTGGGGAGGTGAGTTGTCGTCACAAAACAGTCTGAGCTCACAGGAGCAGTATTGCCTGCATGCTGTGGCACTGGCAGCCAGGCTCTGGCATGACAGGGATCTGTGTGAGCAAATGGCTGTCTGAGAATGCCTGGTCAATGGCAAAGCTGCAAGTGCGTTCGGTGTTCTGCAGGTCCCTGGTCAGCTGTCAACCAGGGCAGACAACCGTGACAGCAATGCTGAGGGGCAGACCATGCAAAGCATCAGGGTCTCGAACATGCTGCAGGCCCCTGGGCGGCCCCTGACGGCTGCAGAAGACAGCGACAGCGATGTTGAGGGTGATGATCTCGGGGATGGCAGCGCCATGGGAGGCATGTATAACGCAGAAGAGATGGAGGTGTCATTGGAGGATGAAGAGGCTCTCGCTGCCTTCATGGTGAGCTGTGTCAAAGACAAAGGCTGCGGCAAGGCAGTTGCAGCCTGCATCTATTGTCACCTTCTGAAGGCTAGACTGCAGGGTGTCCCTGGGCAAGGTAAATGTGCCGATGTCACTGGTGCTGAAGCCCTGGACAGCTGGCCCTGGCATACATCAGATGACCTTAGGCAGGTGCAGGTACTCAAGCCTTGTGTTGCTTCGTCCTGTGAGGGCTGACACAGAAACTGCAGCCCGGGCGCTGGCTGCTTACATGGCACTGCTCTACCCTGTCAGGGATTGCAAACGACTTGCACTTTTTGGACTGGGTTGCCACCGGTGCACAGCAGCAGTCGTCTTATGCTTCATACAGAGACTTTTATCCTCAATTGACTTATGCTGCCCTCTGCAGAACCCCTCAGGGTCGGGCCCCCTGCAGCAGCGCACACTGGCCGACATCATCCTGCGAAAAATCCAGGACACGCAGCGGCAGCAGGGGCTGCCCTCATTGTCAGGGTGAGTGGTCCAGGGTGGGTTTGCAACATCTGCTTGCTCAGGCTTTGGCGCATGTGCACAAGCTCCCCACTTGCGATGGCTTGCTGGGAGTTGTGGCCTCAGGGATCCTCAGCTGGGCACTTACCTGGCCTGGAGGGCCCTCAGCAGCTGTGGACATGGCCTTGTGGCAGCTCTATAGTGCAGGCCCCGGCCAAGCGGGAAAATTTGTTTTATTGAGATCTGAGTGAGAGGTTGTGCCTGCCAGCACGTCAGGCACATGCCTCTGAGGGCTGAGCTGGGGGCCGCATGCACCATTGTTCACCAAGCTCCTGCTTGCACCATGGAACGGCAGTCTATTCGTGTACAGTGTGGCAGGTTTATGACCAGCCACACTGAAGTGGCAGACTTGCTAAAATGACTGGCAGCCAGATTGGTGTGCTCCCCTGACTATTCCAGGAGTGCATCTCAGTGCTTGCCTACATCTGCACAAGCACACCCTCAACGCAGGTCATCCATGGTGTCCTGAGTCTTGTCCAGCCCTTGTGGCTTGGGAGGCAAGCCTATGACGTTCAGCTGCAGGTCAACATCCAGGGTTCAGCTGCAAATGGTGGCTCCAAGGCAGCTCGCTGGTTGCTGCAGGGAGGCTGCCGTCACGCAGGGACTGGACCCCAAGGTTGTCACAGTCTACCAGGCTGTGGGCAAGATCATGAGCAGGTGAGCTGACAGCGCAAGTCTTCAATGTTGGAACCAAAGTCTCTACAGCTAGACGAATATCAGCACTGCATGTGACTGCTGTGCTTTGCCGCCTGCCAGCGCTGGCTTGCTGAGAAGGCTGCAAGTCAGGCAGGATTGTGGTCAGTCCCCAACAGCTCTGTCTCGTTGCCTGCTGCACTTGGCCACCTGTCAGTGCTGGCTGGCTGGCGAAGCGGCGAGTCAGCCAGCACTACGGTCAGGGGCCAACAGCACTTGCTGCAAAGAAAAGTGCTGGCAATACATGCATTGCATCTTACGCCCAAGGCAGCACGCACATCTAGCACAAGTTGGGGGTCACTCAACAGCAGCTGCTCTGCACTACTTGCTGGTGCTGATGAGGTGCAGCTGAGAAACTCACGCCTAGCATCTCCTGGTAACAGTCCCTGAGACCTGTTGGCCAGGCAGGTGCAGTGCAGGAGAGGTCCTCAAGTCCTTGAGCAACTGGCTGTTCCTACAAAAACAGGCTTGACATTCCGATCAGGTGCTGCAGGCCTACTGCTGGCAAGGACCCCCTTCCAAATCACTCTGCGCTACTTCAACATATATCAAGCCACGTCAAAGCGCTTTGTGTTCTGCAGGTACACTGTGGGCAAGGTGCCCAAGGCCTTCAAGATCATTCCAGTCCTTAGCAATTGGGAGGAGGTGTTGTACCTGACAGAGCCTGAGAAGTGGAGTGCCCATGCAGTCTACCAGGCCACCCGCCTGTTCATCTCCAATCTCAATGCCAAAATGGTGAGGAGAAGAGGGTTACCAGGCAAAAGTCCCTCTATGTTGCGCCTGCATCTGCAGGGCTGTATGGCTTTTCATCTTGGTTGTCACTGGCAAAATGGTGATCAGGAGGGGTTCTCCTGCGTTGCACCTACACATGCAGTCTCCTCAGGATCCATGCCAAATGATGCACCCTGCCTTCTTGTCAGTCCAGAAGCTCCCAGTTTGCTTTTCAGTCCCATTAGGGTCTCCAGGCTGGGCCGGCCGGGCATGCATGTGCTGGCATGCATTGCTGCTGTGCGTTGCTGAGCATCACTGCCGCCAACACTCCATCCAGGCTCAGTGTTGCCCTCACACCCCTGTTGCAGCAATCACCCCTTCGCTGAGTGATCCTGTGCAGCTACTTCTGTGTGCTGGTCAAATGCCTTCTGCCCCTGGCACTGCCCCAAATTCAGCTGGTCTGCTGGCCCCCTTCCAGGCAGTCACCTGTTGTTCCATGCAATCCTGGCCCTGCTTAGCTCTAGGGGCACAGTCAGGGCATCCCGCCTTCTCCCGGAGAGCACTGGTCCCCTGCAGTCGATTCGAGACGCTTTGGCTGCCCTGTGCTGGCCCTGACTCAGCTGTTCTGCCTCTCAGAGCACCAGCCTCTGACGCATCTGCACTGACCCCCCATTTGCGGCATGCAGGCGCAGCGCTTCCTGGCCCTGGTCCTGCTGCCTCACGTGCGCCGAGACATAGAGGAGAACAAGCGGTGCCACTTTGCGCTGTACCAGGCCCTCAAGAAGGCAGCTTACAAGCCAGACGCCTTCTTCAAGGTGGGCATGGCTCGATTCATCTGCCTGCTTGGGCAAGGTGTGCTAGCATGACATCGGCTGGCTGGCCATGCCACAAGCAACCCCCAAGAGCTCCCTGGTGCCTGCTGCCAGCACAGCCGTCGACAAGGCAGCCCACAGTCCAGACATGTAGCGCAAGGTGGGCCCTGCAAGGCACCTTCCTGCTGACTTTTGACTTGCAGGCATAGAGTAGGTGTCCAACCAGCAGCCATGATGCTGCGTCGTGCCTCCGTTCCAGCGGCTGAACTGGGGCACCAAGCGTCAGCCAGGCCAGTCCTTTGTGTGTGCAGATCAACTAGTAATCAACTCCCAAACAGCACACCTCACGCCTTGCTGCCACTGTCTCAAACCAGTCACTCTGCCCTGCAGGGTCTGCTACTGCCCCTGTGTGCGGGCGGGAACTGCACCCTGCGCGAGGCCTTCATTGTAAGCAGCGTCCTGCGGCGAGTATCCCTTCCAGTGCCTCACGCAGCTGCAGCGCTGCTGCGCATATCGGACATGGAGTTTACTGGGACCAACTCCTTCTTCATCCGTGTGCTGCTGGACAAGAAGTATGCGCTGCCCTATCGCGTGGTGAGGGAGCTCACTAGCAGTGCAACATGCAAAATGCCAGGATTATAATGGGCAGGCTCTTCATGCTTCACAGGGCGCACTATGGGTGGGTGGTCTGGGCTTGGTGTAGGCTATCTTGTCACCCAGCAGGGCCTTGGTATGAACAATGATGTGTCAAAGCTTGCAAGCATGCTGCGGCTGTTGCCAGCTGCCCAGTGCTCTAAAGCTCGAAAGAGCTCAAGCAGTGCTGTGACTACCTGTGCAGATGCTTGGGCGGTGCCCTGTCTGTGGCTTCTCCTGATGCCTATTGGCCTGGGCCCGTCTGCCTCACCACTTTGCAGCAAATCCCCTACTGCCTATGCAGATTGATGGGCTGGTGGACCATTTCATGCGGTTCCAGAGAGAGGAGCGGCAGCTGCCAGTGGTATGGCACCAGGCGCTGCTTTGCTTTGTCCAGAGGTGGGTGCTGCGTTGTGGCCACACCTGTCGACCTGTCTCAAGGCTGCTGCCGCAATCTGCCTAGGGCCCAGCTGTAGATGTGACGTCCAGAAGGGGCCAGCATCTAAGACTACCTTCAGCTCTTTGCCTTGCTGCACTGGCCTCAGGGCTCCTGATTGGTGCAAACTTGGCCTTGCTCGGCAGGGCCACTCTATTGTCGCCATGCATGGACAGCCGGCAGTTGATGTACCAGAGGCTCCTCAGCACCTGACTCCATGCTCTGCCTGGAGCCCAGGTACAAGCATGAGATCAGAAGGGAGGACCAGGAGGCCCTCCGAAAGCTGGTCAAGGTGCAATACCACCGCAAAATGACTCCAGAGATTCAGCGGGAGCTGGAAGCAGCTAGAGCCAGGGGTGACAAGGAGGTGCCAAGCACACCAGCTCTGGTTGCTAAGTCCCATGTGTCAAAGCATGTCACAGAGGACGTCAGGAGTCTGCCGCCTGTCTTGACGGACGAGGACTGCCGATGACGAGCATCCAGAGCTTGCATATGTGCGTACGCTCTTATCAGCAGTCTACTAGCCCAATCTTGGGCAGATCCCTCAGTGGAATTGCCCCGCGGCAGCAGCACGCTGAAGTTGCTCAGTAGCTGACCTGAACACGCTTGTGAGCTGTCAAGCTCTTGACATGACCAAAGACGTCACAATGCATGAATGATGACTTGAGCTTACAAGAGCACACACTGGACATCACAAATGGACAAGCATTTGTTGAGGTGCATTGACTACTGCATAAGTTGCTTGCTGCTAACGTTTGTAAAGAATGCGGGCTTATACCTTTTTTAGGGTAGCCTGGCCACAGAGTGAACAGGGACCTGGGCATCTGAACCCAGCAGCCAACTTTCAACCAGCATTGGCAGGCTTCCCATGCCTGAGGTAAGAAAAGGTTTCCTTCACGCCCAAGTGATAGACGCCATTGTTGTATCCAGAGTTGTAGGCGCCCAGGTTCTTAGTCTTGTAGGCCAGGACAATGGCTGCAAAGAAGCAAGCAAAGGAAGCCACAAAGCAGATGTTGACAATGACTAGGAAGACATAGCGCCCGACGTTGTAAAACACCTGCAGCAGCACGGCAGCATGTGCGTTTATATATGGATGCTGATATCTGCCAAATAGCAGTACAGCCGGTCTTCATGATGCAAGGTCACACCTGGCAGCAGAAAATCACCTCTTGCAGAGGGGGGCCGCACAAATGCATCCTGTATTGTAGCTTATCAGCAGACTCAAGGGCAGCCCAACAGCAGCACAGCCATCTGGCAAGACCAACAGCCTGCAGGGCCCAACCTTGAGTGCCCTTTCCCCCGCCCCCCCTTCCTGCACCCCAGCCGTGCGCCAGTACACCTCCAGGCTGGGCTTAGGGTGCAGGTCCTCGGCCTCATCAGGGCTGCCAGTCCATGCCTCACCTTCTTGTGCCTGACTTCGTGCTTGAAAGGGAAGAAGACGTAGAGCACCAGCAGCCAAGGGGAGATGGCGTGGTAGATGGCCCAGACAATGGAGATGCCCAGCGGCCCCACAAATTCGGCGCCAGCGCCCACCATGAAGAAGCCGTAGATGATGGTGATGGTGAGGCACGCCTGCAGGTGCAGCGCATGGCTCAAGCTCGGGTAGAGCTTTGCAGGCTGCCCATGAAGCGCCCTTGCCTGCATGATTGGCGCATGGCATGCTGCACCAGCAGCCGTATGGCCTGTGTGCCATTGCAAAGGACATTCGAGGGGCCACTTCCCCGTGCCCTGTACCGCTGGGCTCTTGCGAACACAACACTTGTCTAGTTATCTGGAGAGTACCACCCGGCAGGCCCCAAGTGCAGGCTCACGACACGGCAGGCCCCAGCTGCAGGCTCACCGCAGAGAACATGTGAGGGTACAAGTCTCCCCGCGCCTCGCACAGCTTGGTGTAGCAATGGGCCACCTTCTTGCCACCTGCGCCAGGCGTCCACCCCAGGTTCAGGCACCCGCACTTGGACATGGACCCCCGCGCAGCTGCCTTGAAGTACATCCACCAGAAGTTCTTGGTGGACACCTCAGCGTTCCAGTGGGACCTACGGAAGCAAACAAAGAATCTGGCTTTAGGCAAGGAGGTTTGTCAAGGACAAGCAGGGGTTCCTGGTGAACACCTCAGCATCTCAGTGTGGTCTGCAGCAGGGAAATGTGTTTTTGAGGCAGCTGGATCAATTGGTGGCAACTCAGCATCTGTGGCGCCCTGACAGCGCCATCTGTTGCCATCGGGGCCGGAACCCATACTCAGCGCAGCTCACTGAATGTTGCAGGGGATGCTTCCTCAGGGGCACGCACAGTCATGCATCCAGAGCAGAAGAGCCCAATCAGCCATGTCAACCATGCAATGCAAAATTAGGCAACACTGCCTGCCAGCCCATTGCAGCTCACTTGATATCGTGCAGGAAGCTGCGCCCGGGTCGCACATAGTACTTGATGAAGAAGCTGAGTGCGGAATAGGCAATGAGCCAGCTGATGACGGTGGTGGTCAGCACCGCAGGGAAGCGTCCTGCCCAGATGTAGATCAAGGGAACCACCAAGAAGGTGGGGGTGGCCAGGCCACTGACCACGTAGATGTAGCAAGGGGAGGTGTAAAGTATGCGGTCCAGCAGGCTGAGCCCTGGGGCAAAGACGGGGCTCTTCTTGCTGAATAGCATCTGCAAAGCAGCAGACCTGGAGTAGACTGAGTTGGCCAGGCTGAGGTTATGATCAAAGTGTGCGGGTGTCAGTCTCGCAGGCTGAGGCCTGGCAGAAAGGGACCTTGGCGTCTGGCTGGAGCAGCTGCGGATGATTCTGTCCAGCAGATTGAGCTGGGATTGACAAAACTGCTGCTTTTGCAACACAGCAACTGCAGGGCAGGGCAGTCAAAGAGCCACAGCCCAGGAGGCTGGGCCCAAGCAATGACGGGTCTCTTATGTCAACTACAAGTAGATTGAGTGTCTCTGATAAGCTCAGAACAGCACTCCACCAGGCTGAGCAGGCCCAGGGACAGGGCTCTATTCGCTGGACAGCATCTGCACAGCAGGCAACAGGTGTTCTGTGCACTGTGCTGTGAGTTCAACGTAGCCTGCATGCTTCCAGAGCAGTTCGCATGCAGCGTCTGCTGCACCAATGTGCAGTGAGACCTCCCTGTCTCACCTGTGCAGGTATCACTTGGGTCAGATTATGTCGGCCTGCTGGGCAGCATCCGCAGAGTAGGCAGGCAGCTCCTTGTAGCATATGGCCAGCTGAGTGCTCAGGCAGGCCTGCCCATGGGTGTCGGCCATGCAAGTGTCCTGCCATGGCACCAATCAAACTGCCCGCATTGTAGCAGCCTGGGGTGGTGCCATGACCCCTAAAGGATCAGCACCACACTTGGCTACTTTCTCAGACTGTGGTGGCTAACACTCGCAGCTGCCAGATGCATGGTGACCCTTGCTTGATGACGCTCCTTGCACACCATGTTGGGGCTGCTGACTGCTGACATACAGGCCTGGATGAGCTGCCTGCACAGGCTGACATTACAGCATCACAAGACTCTGCCATATGCCAAGGTGGAATGGCTGGGAAGGGCTGGCAGCAATGTTGCAGTACGGGCAGTGCAACACAAGGCTGCCGGGGCTGGCGTCATTCCTGATGTCAACTGGCAGCGCACAGCGTGCTGCTCACCTGGTAGGGCCCCTTGCACCAGCGGGAGCGCTGCCCAAAGGCGCCACGAACCTTATCTGGGGCCGATCCTCTCACCAGCTCATCCTCCACATACACCTCCCTCCAGCCACGCCTACAGCAGCCAACTGACACTCAGGGCTTGGTTGGCTGAGGAGCATGAGGCCATGGTGCACTACCAGGCTGAGAGCCTGTCAACTTGCACACCTTTTGAGTCTTGTCTGCAGCAGGCAGCCACAGCTTGACAGGCTGCCTGAGACACGGCACCTACTGAGCTAAGCATGCTTGCTTCATTGCTGCTGTGAGCCTGCACACTTTCCCTTTTTTAAGGCAGACGGGCCCCTGCAGCGCAAGCTCATGCTTTGATTCACCGTTCAAGAACTCACTCCCCAACTCACCATTCTAGAACTCACCCAGGCACCTCCATGGCCAAAGCATAGTCCTCGCTGCATGTTGACAAGGGTGCACCCTGCTTGCATTGCACCCACTTTCACCCAATGCACCAAAGGGTGAGAGATCCTCACCTGCGCCTCTCCACGCGCACGGCAGAGCCTCTGTCAGCCCTTGACAGGATGACCACCAAGCACTGAGCCCAGCCTGCCACAGGTGAAGCTCGGTGCACATGCTGGCAATGCCTCCTACTTACATCGATGCCTAGGGCACGGGCAGCTGTCAGTGTGCATGCAAGGGGCAACGACTCAACTCCTGAGACAAGTTCCTCAATTGGCCTGCGCATCTCCTCAGTGATCTTCATGTTGCGTTTAGATGAGGAACTACCTCGCATGCCCAGCAAGTATCCTCACCCAGTGCACCATAGTGACCAGCACCCACCTGCGCATCTCCATGCCCAGGGCATAGTCCTCTGTCAGCGTGTGGGTGGGGAACCACCCTGCCTGGGCAAAAGCGTTGGCACGGATCAGGAAGTTGGTGCCCGCACAGCTGATGAAGCCCATGATGCTGTAGGCTGGCTGCAGGTAGTGCCAGAAGGAGATGTTTTCATGATTGAGCACGTCGTCCAGCCAGTGCACGCCGCGAAACACCTGCAGAAAGCACAGGTGGTACATGGCAACAGCTCCAGAACTGCATCTGCAAAGAGCATCAGCTGGTCCTCACCTCCAGTGCAAGGGGTAAATGTGGATGGCCACCTCATGCGGGGCAGGCAGTCTGAGCTGCCCGGACTGCTGGCCACGGGGAGGCAAGCCACAGGCAGAAGTCCAGAAAGGTGGATGAGGAGTGCAGGCGGCCTACCTGGGGAGACTGCACCACAGCAACGTCCTCTCCAGCATCCATCCAGGGCAGTACGCTGGTGAAGAAGAAATTGTGAGCAGCCTGGTCCGCGTCAAAGACTGCTACGACCTGCAAGCAAGGCAGGCTGGAGTGAAGAGCTGAGAAACATGTTGGGGGCAGCCCAACGCCACAAGTTGTGCACAAGCTGCCCCACTGAGAGTGGGGCCTGTCCTCTCGCAAGCGCATGCTGGGCTGCAACACCGTCGCGCAGGTTGTGCAGGCCTCCCCCAGGTCGCTGGATAACCTGACTGTGGGCATGTACAGATGTTGTGGCTGAATTGAGCAGGTCAAAGCTCGTAGTCCTCACCTCAGCTGGAGGGGGAATAGAGTCCCCATAAATCTGACGCAGGCAGTTGTTCAAATTGGAGCTCTTAGGGTTGGTTTCGCCCCCAGGAGTCTTGTTTCTGGTCACCCGGATGATGGGGATGCCATGGTCTTGGTACAAGGCATCAATCATCTGCTGATGCAGGGCGGCTGTGCCAAAGGTCTGCCCATTGTACGTCTCTGTGTGGCCCTTGGGGGAGTCATCGCAGAGGTACACATGGGCTGCAGACAACATGACAGGAAAACAGATGCAGCTGGTCAGCTGTTGCAGGGCAGCCCTGCTGGAGGTTTGCACATTGTACGTCTTCTGCTGCTGGGCGTCTCTGTGGTGGCTGAGGGAATCATTGCAGAGGCACACACGAGGCAGGCCAGAAACCCAATCGAATGCAAAGCAGGCAACACTGTCCGCCTGGCATGCTGGGTGCCAGCTCCGCAGCAGCAGCACAGCTGCTGGCAAAGAGGCTGGCAGGAACGCAGCAGCCCCTCATCAACCTGCCAGCATGAGTTCTAGACTCTGCAGCTAGTCTGGCTGTCACAGCTGCTGCTGCGCCTCAGCAAGCCGGAAGCAGCTCTGTGGCTTACCAGCATTGGCCATGCCCTTGTCGATGGACACTTTGGCTGCCTCGATGGCACACTCCAGGGTCTCCTCTAGGGTCTCAATATCTTCCTTGTAGCAGGGTATCATGATGCGTACACTGAAGGGCTGCCGCACCTGCAGCAGATGCATCAAGGAATGGTTGGATGACCACAATCAAAGCTCGATATGCGATGTGCTGCAGGAACTTGAATGGCAAACGCCCATCAGTCTCCTGGCCCTGTGCTGATGCTGTATGCCTACAGCAGGCCTGCCAGATGGCTCACCGTAGGCTGCATGCACTCTGCAGACACAGACAGAGACATGCTGCTTGCATGGCATGCACACCTAGCCCTGCTCACCCAGCCAGTGCGAGCTGCACATGCACTCCCCGTGCCTGCACGACCCTGCTGCTCTGCGGTGGGAGTGTGCTTGCAGGACCTCAGGCACAGGCATTGTAGAGCAACAGACCACTGTCCTGTCGACAGATGCTTGATATGAGTGCAGGAGGCACATGTGCAAGGCATGTGGCGACGACAGTGTGGGGCGCAACGTCACGTGGCCCAACACAAAGAGCCAGACCAAGAGTGGTGACCTGTTGTGTGGGGTGTCCTTGCGTGATTGCAAGAGGTGGCACATGTGCAGCAGCAGCGTGGTGGCTCCCACCACCAGGACCCACACAGGCCTCCGTGAGGCCAATGTAGGGATGTACAGCAAGTGCACGGGCTTGCTGCCGCAAGTTGACATCGTCAGTACCGGGCTGCTACGATTGTTGGGAACGAGCGGGCGTGTGTGCGACCACATACGGGTACAGCAAGGGGGGTGCTGACATGCATAGCCGGCCCTGCTGCTCACCATGGGCAGAGTGTGCTTTACAAGGACAGGCACAGGTGGAGCTGAACAGGCCTACAGCAGCCAAGCCTTAAGATCAGCCAAGCCTCTGGCAGCAAGCACTCATTCACTCTCACCGGAGGGGGAGTGTGCTTGCGCGGGCGCAGGCATAGATGGAAGGCATACAGCAGCAGCGTGGATGCTCCCAGGCCCTCCACCACCAGGACCCACACGCCATAGGCCACCAGGTGGCCCAGGCTCAAGGATTTGGTGGCTCGCACAACGATGTAGATTATGGTCACAACAAACCAGGCCAGCACGATCAGCACCATGGGCCAGCAGATGTTCCACTTCCACTGCCCCTTGCCTGCACAAGACAGGGGACATGTCTGGCAGGCCAGACAGCTGTTATGCCCAGGAGCAAAAGGGTCGTACAGGGCTGCCATGGCAACATCAGCTCTATGGGCCAGCAAATATTGATTACCATAAGCCCTTATCTGCAATGCACCCATGGCAGCTGGAACATTCGCGTGCATTAGAATAGCTTGGATTGTGGCAGGACCTAGCGTACACCAGGAGGCCAGCAACCATGCAGGCCTTGCATGCTGAAAAGGGCGGAGGACATGAGCGATTTGCACCTCTCAAAGCTGCCAGGAGGGTGGAGCATGAGGCTTTTAAAGCTGCTGTGTGAGCCCTCCTAACTTAAGGCAGACAAAAAGGCGTGTGCTGCTGCATTACTGTTGGCCAGCGATAGGCCAGAGCTGTAAGTCAGGGCTAAAGGCTCTGCCGTCTAGGGCAGAAGCTGCTGCCTCCTGAGCAGCCTGCTGAATGCCAGGATCTGCAGAGCACTTCAGCCCTCCCTGTCAGCATGCACCCTCTCTGCTGAACACCCCTGTCTGCTGCAAACTTTACAAAGCTGACAGACCTGCTGGCAGTGCAGGCTCACAGGCGCTGTCAAGGCTGGCATCTAAGAATTGCTGCATGCTGTGCTGCACATTGAGGATATTGTGAGAGCACCGCACCCAGCAGAAAGCCTTGCCGCTTCAGGGCAATGTAGAAGTGGTGCAGTGCAATGCAGAGATGCTGGCCTCGACCCTGGTGTTGCAGTCAACAAGCACACTCATCTACAAAGCAGCCAGCAAGCACCAGGACTCACGTGCCCACTCCACCTTGCGGAAAGCTTCCCCCTTGACGGGCACTGCTGGTTCCTGGGGCGCCTGCCACCTCTGTTCGCCCCCAATCCCTGCCCCGGGAGCTTTGCCATGGTTCACATCTGCCACACCAGCCGCAGCAGGGAATGCCTCCAGGGCTGAGGGGTGGTGGGGGCCCTCGACCTGCAGGATGCATGGAACGTCATGTCTGCTGGGCTTGCATAGGTTGCTTTGAAGGCCTGTGACTTGCAACAGGGATAGAAGAGTTTGCAATTGACGCGCTGACGGCAGCATTGATTGCCTCCAGGGCTGAGGGGTGATTGGGCCCTCCATCTGCAACATGCACAGATCGGTGTTGGCCATGCCGGCCGGGCATGAACACCAAGGATTGCTGGGACTATGTAGCAAGATTTATGTCCTGCAATGGTCAATCACAATTTTGAGTCCCCCTGGCCTATCGTGGCAGGGAAGGCCTACAGGAATAAGGGGTACAGAGGCTGAAACAGGATGCCTCAGGCGCTTGATGCATCTGCAGGGCTGACAGAAGATGCAAGAACATCGCCGCACTGACACAGGGCCTGCACCCTCTGTAGGCTGGCAAACAGAGGCTCGCACTTGTCGTCCAAAAAGGGACACTTGGACACTATCCTAACCGGCAGCGGGGCTGACTTTTGATGTGACAGGCAGCGCAGATGCAGCCTGCCAACACTGTCTGCTGCGGCCGCACATGAAAGATGCACGCCACTGCTCACCTTGTGTTGAGGGGCTGTGCAGCCGCAGCAGCAATGCATGCCATTGCTCACCTTGCCCAGTGTGTGTGTCCTGGCAATTGGATTGGTGTCAGGCCAGTACTCTCGCCCCTGCTGGCCCTCCTCCAGGGGGCCCTTCACCACTCCTCCTTGCTCGATGTCAAATGTCACCTGTGGTGGGGCAGCCAGCTGATCCTGCTGTGCCAGAGTTGCAGCGGCAGCCTGGGCTGCAGGGTGAGGCTGCAGGCAGCAGCACATCAGAATGTCAGCGCTTGTGAAGAGCGATGTGGCACTGCTTGAGGGCTGCTGGGCTGGCTGCAGGCAGCAACATTGTGTGAGGCATCAGGGCTTGCGCCAGCAACAAACAGGCTGCCTATTCTCTGCTGAGAGAGGCTGTAGTGCGGCAGGGGTCATCTAGTGTTGAGGCGCCAGAGGTGCTGCTTGCTTCCTGCTGAGTGAGGCTGCAGGTAGCAGCAGGGCAGCAGGGGTCAGCACATGTGCAAGCATCACCTGCAGTGTGTCTCAGAAAGTGAAAGTGGGCCTTGCAGGTGGCCACTGCATGATACCGGAGGGCCACACAGTGAAGCAGGTGGCAACAAGGCGCTGCCTCAATTCTGAGTGCTGTAGCAGGACGTATTCAAGCTCAATGGGCACTGTGCAGGTGGCCAGGCCACAGGCTGAGACAGAGAGATGTCCAATTCCACCAGCAGCAGGGCCTGGAAGACATTGAGCAGTCTGCCACTGCCAGACTCGATGCTGCTGCCCTTACCACCTGTCGGGGTTCAACTGAGAGTGTCGGGGATCTGCCTGGGGTTGGTGTAGAGGGCGGCAGCCAGCTTGAGGTGGCTGTTGCCCTTCAGGACCAGTGGTGGGCTTGCACCTTTGCTAGCGGCCTCCTAAAGGCAATAGACTGCCAGGGCACATGCTGCTGCACTCACCAGCTGCCCTGGATCGTACTGGGAATAGTTGGAGACACGCCCTTGGGTGTGCGCTTCGCTGTGGACCTCATGCTCTCCTGTCAAGCGGCGGCGTGGCTCCTCCTGTGGGTGGGGGACATAGGGCTGCGCATGCTCCACTGAAGGGTGGCCCTGCGCATCCCCATAGCCCACGCCTGCAAGGGGTAGATCAGCTTTGGGAGGTGTCTGCTTTCCAAAGTGGCGAGGGTGTGTGTTGTCTGACACTCTCACCCACCTTGAACCTCCCCAGAATCCCCCACACCTGCAAAAGGGCAAGAGGAATGGTTCAGTGAACTTGCCCCACACCTGCAAGGTGGGCAGAAGGTGGAGGCAGAAGAAGATGTAGACTGAGATACTGAGTGGCCCACAGCCCACACCTGCATGGGGCAGTGTGGCACTGTTGGTGTACGCTGGGCATGCTATACTGCCACATGACCTGCACTCAACTCACAAACAGCCCCTGCATGCCAGCTAGGGCAACTTTGAGCGTGCAGCGTGCACTGCATGCAGATTTTGAGCATTTCCTAACTTGCACTGCAGTGTAGCTCCACAGCATCCCTTTGCCCCATGCTTGAACAGCCAGAGGAGCACTGATTAGGTTTCAGTGACAGATTAAATGCTGAACACAGACAATGCCACGGCATGAACAACCACAGACGTCACAGAACTTCTCTGTGGTGTGCTCAATGGTGTGCTGGTCATGGTGCTATTGTTGTGGGAAAGGCACACAGCAGTTGTCAGCCTGACATGACAGCCTGTATAGTCTGCTCCCGGCATGCGCACAACAAAGCTCACTTGTCGGACTTGATTCCTCAATCAAGGCAGCGCTGAGGGTCATTGCATGCAGTCAATTAGAAAATGACCGCAAGTGTGCACAGTGGCAGAGCCCCATCACCTTGAGGGTAGGGGCCCTGCTGTGTATCAGCAGGATAGCCCCAGCCAGCAGAAACCTCCTGGACAGGGTCCAATCCTTCCTCCTGGTACGCAGCACCTTCTGGACCCTGATCTCCAGGGTTGCTGTACCGATGGCGGGGTGTGAGTGTTCCCCGGGCAGAGGGAGTGGGATACATCGCGTCACCTGCTGATGCTGAGCTCCTGCAAGCAGGGCTGGCGTATTGGCTGCCACAAGGAAGGTGCTCAATGCAGCATGCAGGCTGTGGAGCTGCAGACTGCTCTAGGCATGGAGCTCTGATAGATGGCTTGATGCTAGGACAGCTGGAAGACATGTCTGAATGGGCCAACCGTTTGGACGCATGCAATCTCAATCCATGCAGTGGGGGAGCAAGCCACCTCAACCATCGCACCTTGTGGCTTCTTCTGCTGACCGTCAACTTCAGGTCAGACACCCTATTTGACACTCAGGCCTGCACCACATAGCCTGCACGGCATGAGCTGCCTTGCTGCACAGTGCCCTAAGTGAGGCTTGAGTGCAAGAAGGTAAATGCAGGGCAAACTTTTCAGTAGGGTTGCCGGATGCACTCTGAAGCAGTCCAGGGCGGAATTGCTCTGCTGCGCACAGCAGCAAATGCCATGATCGCCGGAGGATTCAGTGCGTCGCCATTGTTCTGGGCCTAATGCTGAGCCCTCGTCTATTGCTGCATTCTGCCCCACCAAGGCAGGACAAAACAGCGTGGGACCCTTTCCACAGCACTCACTACAAAAAGCTGACTGCAGCCACTCAAGCTCGCACAGACCCTGGCCTGTTGGAAGATGACAGCCCCACAAAGGTAAAGTCAGCGGCTGGCTCATGTCACAGAGCCTGAGCACAGCGACATCAGGTGGTGTTTGCATCAAGCTGTCAGGTTGATGGTCAGCCCTCTCTTGGATGTGGCGACATAAATTGCAAGTCCATCAGAAGCTTGCCCAAACTGCAGCACAGCGGATGCGGGCTATTCTTTGGGCTGCAGGACATTCCAAAACACACATTCCAGGCGCTGCAGGCGATGACCAGGCGTCGGGAGGCCAATGGTTGCATACCAGGTGCGCCTGCCAATGGCTGCATAGGATTGAGTGGCCAATGGTGGCCAGCCCATCATTTGCATGCTGCTGTTCCAGTTGTGGAAGCCTCATCTGCAGCAAGGCTTCTTCTTGGGGTGCCAAGTTGGCCTGCCTGCTGCACCTTGGGCAGCTGCTTACTTGCAGCTGTGCTTGCCCTTGGCCTGTCAGATTGTTTTCACATGCAATCGGCCTGCTCTGCAGCATGCCACGCTCCAGGCGACATCTGGAGCGCCCCAGATCTGTACAAAAGCAAGCAGCAGCTCGTATTCAAGCTGCAGCAGGCAGAGAGGCTTCTGCAGATGCAAGCTGACAGGATACACAGTGAGCAGCCTTGCAGGCAGTTTGTGACCGCATTGCTTGCTTGTGGGTGCCAGCCTATGCCCTGTGGGCCACCAGCTGCGCACAAGTTTGCCGTCAAATCTCCATTGTGAAGCCATGTGCAGGCAAGGAGGGACCACTGTTCTACGTCCTTTGCAGGTCTGGAGGAGGAGGTGGCAGCCCTGCACCAGCGAGAAAAGCTGCAGCAGTCCCGGATCTGCAGGCTGCAGACAGCTAGCAGCCTTCGGGAACAGGAGGTGGCTACACTTTGTCACCAGCAGCATGAGCAAGGAGCAGCTGTGTCCTCTGCAGCCGATTCAGTCACTGACGCTGCCCAATTGCTCAGCAGAGATGCCTCAAGGCTGGCAAGCCTGCAGCATTGTGTCAGCGAGCAAGAGAGATGGCAGGACATCATCAATAGAATGAACAGAAAATTTGCAGATGTTGCCATCGCCATGCAGCTGGAAACCTGACCACAAGGCATCCAATGCCATCTCCCACCATATCCTAGACTAATTTGATTCCCTCTTCTTCTGCTGTTAGTCAGTGCCTCTATCAAAGACCAGGTCAATGTAGAGTCAATGTAAACGATATGGACCCATGGCTTCCTGACGGCTCTTTCCGCAAGTTGATTTCTGCATGGTAGAAGCCTTCTCCATGTCTGGCAAGTGGCAGCAGGTGCCACACCAGGAACCAGGCGACAAACCTGCAGCTGAAGCCCCATCTTTCTGGAAGAGACACAAGGCGCCATTGTTGACTGTCTGTGGCATTTTGCTGCTGGCTTTTTGTGTTGCAGCAGCCATGATGGGTCGCGAAGTGCCAGAAAAACGAGGAGCTGGCCTCTTCATTGTGACGGAGGGCATGAGGTGAGACCTGCTTCAGGCCTTGTCTGCTACACATGCAAGGTGATGCATCACCAGTACAGCTGGATAATTGTTTGCGCACCTGAGGCTGTCCAGCTGCCTCTGACAGACAACTGCTGACCTGCAGCTCAGCTGAGCAGGGCAGCGAGGACCAGCAGGTGCTGCTGCTGCTGAGAAACAGCAAGCACAATGACAATACATATGGCCTGCCAGGAGGAAATGTGGAACCAGCAGACCCACACCTGCTGGAAACAGCTGTGCGTGAAGCAATAGAGGAGATGGGATCCCTGCCTCCTGTGAAGGTCAAGGGTTCCATCCTGACAAGGTGAGAGGAGGAATTGGATTGGCTGCTGCCATACCGGGTGGCATGCAGGGGATGACGAGGTCACCTTGCTCCAGCTGTGGCCAGGCTCGCGTGCTCAAGGCCAACAAATATAGCAGTCTGCTGTGACTGTACATCACTGCCAATAGCATGCTCCCTGGCTGCATGGCGGTGTGCTCAGCCAATGACCATCACTGCTGGAGACAGGGCCCACTGCCAACACCATGGCATCATGGCTGTGTGCTGCGCCGATAGGCAATGCTGCTGTGACAGGGCCCCACCGCATCACGGCTGTGTGTTCAGCAAATGAGCCAGGCTGCCCTGGCTGCTGAATGCATGTAGGGGACGTGTAGCTTATAAGCAATCGTGAGGTGCTCAATCACCATGCTTGTGAAGTTCTTGATGCTATTCATGGCTCTGCCGGCGCACACAAACACCTCTGCACTCTTTGGTTGCAGGCGGGGCAATCGGGGCCAGAAGCATTACACTGTCTTCGTGTGCTCCATGGCGGCAGCCGACAGGGCAACCTGGGAGCTTGATCTAAACCCTGAGCACAGATCCTCACACTGGTTTGGCGTGCACGAAGCGGGACACCGCAAGGACTTGCACCCTGTGGTGGCTCTACTGTACAGTCAGATGTACATGGCAGAGCTGAAGGGCGCTCTTGAGCAGCAGGGTGGTCTGGCCTCTCTACAGCCGCAACTAGATGCAGTGCTGAAGCGGCACACCATTCTGGGCAGTCAGCAGGCTGAATTGCCATCACCTCCCGTGTAGCAAATCCTGACTGGCAGCGTGCAGGATGTGGAATTTGAGAAATTGTGCCATACAAACCCCCTGTTGACAGCACCTCCCACTGAGTCCATTGATTTCATATCTGCTGGACTGCTCACTCCCATCGTTTATCGCGTCTCTATATTTTTCGGGTGTTGTATCAAGATCCATTGAGCACTGAGTGTGCAACAGCTGTCTCATTAGGTCCACCAATTGCATGTGGACCACGCAAACTAATCATGGCCCCGCTCCAATTGGCAGACAGATCCTCTTGGCTATGTCCAGCATGTGGTCTGCCATCGAAAGCCAAATGTCAGGCGTCCCGACTTAGCTGGGGCCAGCATGCGGCTACTCAAAGGCATGGGCTTCAGATTGTGCAAGCGAGACGCCAAAGTACACACAGCAGACCGCTCTGCCAGGTGACTGCTGATTGGTTCATCTTTACTCCTGATGTTCCACGCAAATTTCAGATGTGTGTCTCTATTGTAGGCTGCAGCAGGCTATGGCCCTCAGAGTGACACCATAAGTTCAGAGGATATCAAGGTGCCAATTCGAATAGCTGTCTGGCCTCCTGTGCTCCTGCATGGCCCACTGCAGCCAAGATGCTTTGCAGGCGTCTTTGCTGGATTCTCTGTTTGGCACCAATCGTGGTGCCAATGCCAATGCTGAAGTCAGAGCAGAGATCAATGAGCTCATTTCACAGCTTGAGGCAAAGAATCCCACACCGGCGCCAAATGAGGTGAGCTTCTCACCCATGTTGTAAGGGAGGGCACAGCTTGATGTGCTACTGCCAGGCTTGAGGAGGTGCACGCACTGCCCACAATCTTGGTTGGCATGATTCCCTCTGAAGGGAACTCTTTTTCATGGACACTACATTGTGCCAGAGCAGCGCCAGCTGTACACAAGCCAGGTTCCCACAAGCTGACGACCAGCCTGGCTGTCTGCAGGCATCAGACAAGCTGAACGGGCAGTGGAAGCTCGTTTACACCTTCAGCAGTGAGCTCATACCTTTGCTGGCAGCCAGTCGGCTGCCCTTCATTGAGATTGGGGACATCATGCAGACGATTGATACCACTCTCATGACCGTGGACAATACGGTGGTGGTGACAGGGCCCTTTGCCAGGCAAACAGTGTGTGCAAGGGCGCAGCTGGAGGTCAGAAGCCCCAAACGCCTGTCGGTGAGAGGGGCGTGCACTCTCAGTTTGCAGGTCACATCCAAAGTCAAATCAGAAAGGACAAAGGGGCCCAGCATCATACCACTCAACTGCGACAGAGGTTGCCGGGGCTGGCTTGGATCAGTGCCGCATGACCCTGGGGAGCCCTGGTCAGGAATGGGCTGCCCAACGTGCCATCTGCAGCCAGTCGCTGTGCATTGCCGATGGCCCTGCTTTTGGCCTTGCACTGATGTGCCCAGCATGCCATTGCCAGTCAATGCTGTGCAGCATGCAAGTCTGCTGGTGCTGGTCTGTCCCTGCTTAGCCAAGCATGCCATCTGTTGTTGAGAGCACCAATACAGCAATTACTTTCTGTGCTTTGCTGCTACTGCAGGTGCGCTTCAACCAGAGCATCTTCCAGACACCAGAGTTGATGCAGAACATTGACATACCATCCTACCTAAATGTGCTGGGGACGCCCTTGGACCTCACGGGCTTGAGGGTGAGCAGCCCTGCTGGATAGGCAGCCCTGCGTCAGACCAGTCGCGACTCGCTCTCAGGCGACTGGCAATATGGCCGTTGCCTCAAAACGCCTGTGCAGCCCTGGCAGGCTTGCAGCTTGGCAGTGGGCATGTTGGAGGCAAGCAAGCCCTGGAGGCTGGCGTTCAATGCAGACCCAGCCACACATGGGTGGTCTCCCAGTTGTGACTTGCTCTCACACGCTTGCAGGCAAGCAAACCTTGAAGGTTCCGGCTGCAGAGGCAGCCCCGCATGTGCATATCTGAGCCTGGCCCTCTGCCGCAGGACGCGCTGAACCCCATCGAAACCGCGCTGCAAAACCTGGCAGGCAATGTCAACAGCTTTGTGCAGCAGCAGCCTGACCTTCGTGTCCCCATCCCAACAGGCACCCAGACAGAGTCCTGGCTGTTGACCACCTACCTTGACAATGTGAGCAAGGGAGCCTGCCCTCAGCATGGGTGCATTGCTGTGTTAGAGCCAGTGCTGAGCATCTGGGCCTGCAGTCCGTGATATTTCAGCAATGGTGCCCCACCATTGATGCCCTGCTGCAGTCAGCATGCTTCACCTGACTGAACTGCTGCTGCAGGACATGAGAATTGCTCGAGGTGATGGCGGCTCCATATTTGTGCTCACCAAAGAGACTTTAGGCTACCCTATGTACTAGATGCTCTGAATGCTGCTCATCGGTGCTATTTAGCTAGTCAATTCTGGGACTACACCCCTACGCTGCGCCATCAGCTGTGATCAGCAGTTACAACTGCGCACAAGCAGACAATTTCAGAGGCTTCATGATACTGGAAATAGTTGCAGGAAAGGACAGTTCATAGCAGCTAATCAGGACTGTTGCGGTTGCTCTCCAGGCGGCAGCTAAGGTACAGCTGCAGTACAAGTGCAGACCTTGCCGAAGCAGCCTCCGCTGGCCCAGTTAGTCAGGCAGCTGCCTCGCATCGAAGCTCTTGACGGGCAGAGGCCGGTGAGCTTGCAGGCAAGTGGGGCTTGAAAGCACTGCACATGAGCTGTGAGGCAATGGGTTGTCAGAACGGCTCTGCGCTGCCTGGTTAAGGCCTACACTGCATGTTAGGCAGCGTGTAGAGCTTCTGAGGCCCAACTGTTGGCCATGTGCTGCCTGAGTATCTGCAACTGCAGTTGCTGTCGCAGGACTGGACCGGCAGCGCTCGGGCAGCGCTCCCCGCCAGGGAGCTGCACATGACTCCTGCCATGACTCCAAGGTAGGACATAGGCTAAGCAGCCTTGTCTGCCCGATGCAATCATGCCAGGATGCGTACAAAAGGGATTCAGATCTGCCCATAGCAAAGCGGCCTGCCTGCTGCTGTGCAGTCCCTGAGTCACATGGAGAGGGGGCTGAACAAAAGCCCATGGCAGCAGCTGCTGCAACCAGCAGTGCTCTTCATGCTGGTCTGTCTGGCGCTATTCCTGTCAGGTGCGCCCGCCCAGACTGTTACAGGCCTGCAAGCTCTTTGAGCAGCATACTATTTTGCACATGCTATGTCATCTTGTCTAAGAATTGCCTGCCAGGATGACCTTACATTCCAGCCACTCCCTGTACATGCAATACCTCCTGGAAGAAGCATGCTGCACTTGCAACACGATGGCTTGCTGAGGAGCCATGTCTGCAATGACTCATGCTCCGCCTTGCATGGCTGTGGGCCATCATGTCTCCCTGACTAGGGGAGTGCTGGCCTCTGATATAGCAGACACATGCCGCTGGCAGTTGCAGGCTGTCCCTTATGATCGCCCTGACCAGGGTGAGCTCTGGACACGGGCAAGCTGTCTCACTGTGCAAGAGAGGTCATGCAGCAGCTCTCACACCCTGCCCTGCAGGGCTATCCCTCATGGCCTCCCTGACCCGAGAGTGCTCACCAGGCGTGGGCAAGGTGCCCCACCATGCGCGCCAGGCTATGCAGCAGCTCTCAGTGTGAGTGTCCCCCAAATTCCTTAACACCAGATGTCTTCAGTAGACAATGAGCCCCAGACCATCTCCAGGGGTTACATGCATCTCTGACGTCAAGCTGGTGAGCATGAGAGGAGCAGCCTCGTTGGGCCCTTGCTCACAGTCACCAGAGCAGGCTCCTGGCAGGCCATAGAGCTGAACAACATTTGTCGAGGGCAAGCAGCCTGAAATTTGGCAGGCCCCACAGCGCAGGTGCATGCTGTGCCACAAGCGGGGCCAGATCTTGCAAGACAAATGGCCTCAGCTCATGGTTGGAGTGCAGCCTCAGCACATTCACAACTGGTGCAGGCCCACCGGCCAGATGCATCTGTCCACCTGGCTCCATGCTAGAACCCATCACGGCCTGCAATTACACTCCCAGCAGTCGCCATTTAGCCTCAACAGATGTTTTTCTGGTGTACGCCTGCTGCGCTCATGCATACTGCCTCTCTGGCTGCCGCTTTGGCGCTGAGGTGTGTGACAGCTGAGCTTCAATGGAAGCTGCTGTTGCAGGCGTGGTGCTCATATTTGCAATGTGCTGCTGCACACCTGCTGCCACGCCTATCATGCTGTTGCAGGCAGTCATTGAAGGCTTGTCTGCTGATTGCTGGCCCAATGTTAAGATGCACGCTGTCTCCCTAGTCTTTGTGGCAGAGGGCGTAACAGCTTGGCATCACTCACAGGGTGCCGCGCAGCCTCAGCAGAAGGTTTTCTGCTGCAGCTGCGGCGCCTAGATGTGCACTGTGCTCCTGCACACCGTGCCGTCCTCACTCGCGATTGTGCGGCTGCAGGCCTGTGGGCCAGATGCACGCTGTCCCCCTGGCAGCCACACTGGAGCGCATCATAGCCCACGGCAGCATCTCCCAGCTGAAGCAGGAGCTGCATCACTCCCACGTTGCCATTCCCCACATACTGCACTATGTCTACCTCGCGCCTGAGGGGGGCACTCTGACGCGGGCGATGGAGTTGGACATTGTGGACAGCCGGCTTGTGCGCTCCTGCCAGTACCAGCATGCGTGAGTAACGCTTTTCAATCTGAGCAACGACACCTCGCAGGGATACAGGCGCCGCACTTCAGCTGCACTTTTGTGAGCCTGCACTACACAGCATTTAGTGCTGCTTCGCAACCTGGAAAACACAAGCTACTCTGGCATGTTAGTCTCTGCAGCCGCGGCCTCAGAGTGGCCTATAGCAGCTGTTCCTTGCTGCACACAATGCTCTGGCTGGCGACTGCAACTCCGTCGAGATGAAGGTATAAGGTCTGGTCTGCACACAGTGGGCACCTGCAAGGGTACGGGGGCTGCAGTTCGGTGCTGGTGTGTGACGACACCAAGTTGCATGAGTCCTGTTGCTGGAGATGAGCAGTAGGGCCATGCAGGGATGTGAAGGCTGCTCTTTTGATGCCTGGAGTGAGAGTGCCTCAGCGTGCTTGAGTCCTGTCTGCTGGTAAGAGGCTAGCAGCATCCTGCAGGGCTGCGGGTGCTGCATACAGCTGCACAAGCTTGACTTGCAGTGGCATGCGTGCAGGCAGCATCCGGCTGTTACAGCTGCAGAGCTGCAGGTTGGGTGCTGCATGTGTGCCCAGGTGTTGCATTAGTGAACTGATTGCCCTGAGGAATGCAGTATTGCGCAATACCTTGCTTGCCACCTCTCCTCGTCCTGCTGCATGAAATGCGCTGGCGCTAATGAGGCCACATGCTTTCTGGTGCTTTGTGTTTGTGTTTCTTTTCCTGATCCTGTACTCTGCCGTGCTCACAGGCAGGTGCGTAATGCCGCTTGCACATGCCTTCAGTCCCTGGCCCAGCATCTGATGGCAATTCTGCTTCTAACATGCAGGCATTGGATTCACCTTCATTGGGACCAAGCTGCCATTGAAACCCTCATCCGCCAGCAATACCCCAGCTACTTGGATCTGATGTACCTTTTGCAGCCTGGCATCATGCGGGCCAACTTTGCCAAGTACCTCGTGCTGCACTTGTAAGTACGCCGTGCCTGCTACCTGTTTTGCCACTGGCTGGTGCTGGATCCAAGCTGTGAACTGTGCCAAACTGGGCTGACACCAACCTTGGCATTGAGGGGGGCTGTCCCGCATCTTTGCAGCCTTGGGAAGCCTGTGCATTGCCAGGAGCCTGAATGACCTGTGATTCAGACATCCTGTACCCTCTCCATGGACACTCTGCAATATGTTGTAGGCAGATGTGCACAGACATCTCAGCAACCTGACTGAGGCAGAGGATGCCAAGGCGCAACCCTAGCAATCCAGAGCTGGCAGCTTAGACTTTCCCAAATCTGATGCTGTCTGCTGCTTTGTCGTGCAGTTTAGGCGGCTTCACACTGGAGGAAGATGTGGAGTGCTTCAGAGCCACAGATGACATGCTAACGCAGGCAGACATTGTTCTCCAGGCCACAGCCTTCGAGGGAGCAAACACGCTGGCCATGGCCTCTCGACCAGGAGTCACCTTCTGGCCAGACCTGCTCAGGCTGGTGCAGCAGCGCAGAGCCGATACAAATGAGACCATCTCTGACAACGAACTGACAGTCAGCGGGCCCAACGCCCTCAGCGATGCTCTAGAGACGTACTTTGGGATGGGCACCAAATTCTGGGAAGCCCGCAATGGCGACACTAAGGTCAAGGGGTACACTGTCAGAGTGTGGCCACGGGACACCTGGTTCTGCCCCTGCTTCATGAACGAGGACTGCTACTACCGCATCGCACAGCAGCACGCCGACTCCTCCCTGCCCTCTGATGTCACGGGGCTCCATGTCTTCGGACCACACTGATCAGCTGAGCCTGCAGTGCTGGAAGGCAGTGGCGGGTCAGACCCCTTACACTCATATGCTCCTCCCCGCATGTCTCAAGACCAATCTGGTTGCCTCCTCCGTCCCCCGTGTCGCTTCGTTAAGCTTTTGCAGGTGAGACCTTCCCATTGAAGATGCTCTCTGATGTGCTTTGTGCTGTCACACTTGAATTGACTGTTGAAAGATTCAGGCCCTCACCTTTGCCAAGTGGCTGCTTCGTTCTGCACCAAGCCTGTACGATTGCCACTGTATTGGAATGCAGCTGGCACCAGGCATCTAGCTGCTCTGGGGGCTAGCAAGCACACGTTTTTGCGTGCATGAAATGGGTCAGGAGTGCATGGCGAGCTGTGGAGTCAAACTCATGATCAGTCAATGCTGTTTCGGTATTTTGTAGGCCTTGGCAGGGAAGGGCGATGCCGCCAAGAAGACCGTCCCAGCTAAAGAGCAACACGGATCGGTTTCTGGTGTGCGTGGCTCTGGTTTTAGCAGGTGTGTGGCATTGCCAGATGCAATGTCTCCTCCTGACATGATCCTGATGCAGGCTGGGCTGTTGGACGAGCAGGATACAGGCATGGGTCCCTCTTGCAGCAGTCATTTGTGGCCTCACCTGTGCACAACCATCCTCTGATCAGGTATCATATGATGGGCCATGTGATGTCCCTGGCCTCGTACATTTGGCAGACCATGCCCCCTTCCAGATATTGTGCAGGGCCAGGCTCAGATTCACCACCAACGCTCACGCAGACGCCGCCCGTCCCTAGCAGTCAGCTGCAACAAGACTGCATCCCTTGCTGAGACAACTGACCTGTCAGATGCAATGCTGCTTTTAGGACACTCACACTCACCGAACGCTCAGACTGGCTCAGATTGGCAGCACAGAGGGCTGACAAGTCACACCGCTGAGACATCTAGGCCTGGCTGACATGCAGAAGGTGTTACCCAAGGACGACTTGGTACTGGCGCTGACCAGCTCTGCTGAAGCCAGCGTCACTGCGGCAAGCAGGCCTTGGCGACAGGTGCGTCCCCAGCAGCAGTGGGGACCAGCATGCCCCTCTTGTGTTGGCTCCCACCAGCCCTGCTGGTTTCAGCAGCACCATGGCAGGCACTCATCTGCCTTGCTGACGTCAGCACAGCCAGAAGTGGGTCTGGTGGCAGGTGCATGTTTGCAGGCAGTTTTGGGCCCCTGTGTTGTCCTTTCCTCTTTGCAGCTCCCCTGCTTGCCTGGCAGCTGCCTGAAGACAGGTTTGCTGCAGTCTGAAGAGTGTGCTTCAGCGTCTCCCTGCTGAGGGGCCCTCTGCAGACATTACCACTGCGCTGCATTGAAGCTGATGCTGAAGGTTTGTCTGGCGACCTACCAGCCACACTATTGCTGGAAGCAGGTCTGCTGCATTCGGTGACACTAGCAACCCCTGGGTGAGTGCCAGCCCGCAGGCAGTCCCTGTTCTGCATTGTGATACGTGCTGAAGGTGCGCTGCCACCACAGCAGCAGCAAGGCTGTCACTGTCACGGGCAGCTGGTAAAGACACTTGCCCAGCTGAGACCCTGCACAGCAGCTTCTCACCTGCTACTGGGCAGCTCTGCAAACCACAGACAAGGCCAGCGCTTGCTGCCTGCACTTGACGAAGCCTCTGCAGGACGGTCCAGCCACATTTGAAGCTGTTGCACCGCAGCCGAGGCTGCCGCTCATCTGGAGGCCTCAGGCCACGACGCTGCTATCAGCTGCTTTCCTGCCTGCAAGGGTCCCCTCTCACCTGACGCTGAGGCGTTCGCAGCCAGCCTATCTGGAGCAGCTGACTGCCTGCAGAGCATGTGCTGTCAGCTGGCGCCCAGGCTGGCAGGCAATGGGGTGCAACAGGTTACTGTCCGTGCCCCTGCCTACACACACCTGGCTGCTTGCAGGACCATCTCCTGGCTCAGGGCCAGGTTGGCTTACTGCACCCAGTCAGCAATGCAGCAGACTGGGTGCAGGGCGCTGCCCCAACCCGGGGCCCAGGATGAGGACGCATGTGGTGCCAGAAGCCACGAGGACTACATCGAGCCAGCGCAGCTGACTGCCTGTATGGCATACCGTACCTGCAGGGCGTGTGCTGCTACATGGCACCCATCTGGAGGGCAGCAGGGCGCCACAATTCCCGGCTCTGCCCTGAACCCATGCGGCTGACTGCCTGCAGGGCGTGCGCAGTTACCTGGTGCTAAGGACGGGCGCCGCAAGGGTGCAGGAGGCCGCCAGTCCTGCACCCGACGAGATGTGGCTGGAAGGGGAGGGTGGCCCTGAACACCTGCCTGTCATGACTCCCCTCCTGGCTTACAAAGCATCTGGAGGCAACTTCTCATGGCTGTGAGTGGCTCTGCCTTCCTGAGCTGTAGCTGTGCTGGCTGACATGGGGACTATGGGGCAGACAAATATTGCAGGAAGACTAGTCTGGGAGCACCTGCCTGTCATGGCATACAGCTGGCCTACTTGGCGTTTGGCCGCAGAGGGGTACACCCCCAGGTGCTGGACCGTCAAAGCTTTGCAGTTCACAGGAGCAAGGCGTGGCACCAGGCAGGCAGGTCATGTATTCTTGGACCAGGCATAAGCCTGGCTTACCTGCTTGCAATGGCGCTCCTGACGCTTACGGGAGAGGGCAACTAGCTGGCTTGCAGGCCATCATCATCTGATGCAAGCTTTGCATCCAAACATGACATAGTGGCAGGCAATGCAATATTGCAATGCCCACATGACACCAGTGGCTCAGTTGTTGCCCAATGAAACCTGGCATGCCTGCAGGCTGTTCTCCTCTGAAGCAACAGTGTGGTACCTGGACAACATTCCGCGGTATTTGGACGGGCTGGACCCAGGAGCTCCCTCTGTGCTTGTCCCGCACTCCAACCTTGTGGCACCTGGGAAAAGTGACGCCTACCAGTGCGAGCATGCCTGTGGAGACAAGGGAAGGCCTGGGGCCGGCAGCTGAGGTGTGCCATGTCCTGCCATGCCCAGAACCTGGCTTGCTGACTGCAAGCACGGTTGAGGCGGCAGAGTGGTTTTTGGCTCCAGCGGGGCATGGAGTGCTGCCAGAGGCAGCTTTGACTGTCGCCTGGTTCATACGGGCCCCTTAGCTTCAGGACAGGCCAAATCACTGCGCTGTGAGTCGTGCAAGCAGACGCCGGGAGCTTTGCTCTGCCTTTGTCTTGTTCCTGCAGCGCTTTACACCACCTCTCAAATCTGCTATGGACCTTGCTGTCAGGGGTTTACAACAAACTCTCAACTTGGTACAGGACCCCTACTTTCAGGAGCTCAAAACAAGTTTTCAACATTGCACAGGACCCTGCTTTGGTTTCCATCAAAGTCCATACCATGCAGGTGCCTCGCTGCGAGCCTTGTCACTATGGGCGCCCTGGAGTTGAGATGGGTCTGCTGCAGACATGCCCCTGTGAGCCCGGCTGCCTAGCCTGCAGAACAGGCTTCAGCTGCTGCTTGTCTGGCACCTAGGTCCCTACCCAGCCTGGCAGGCTGATGTGGCATCCTAAATGCTCCTGGCCTGTTTGGCACCACCTTGCTGTGGATACTCAGAAGCAAGCATCTTGTGGTGCCTACCATGCATTGCTGTGCCAGCAAGTGCAGAAGGCTGGGCGCATGCTTCACCTGGACGACTGCGAGGCTTGCAGGCACCATTTATTTGCTTGTGCCACCAGGGCTGCAGGAGGTTCACTAAAGGTGCTGCGCCTCCCACCAGTCTGATTAGATCTGGCTCCTATCCTCACAGATTGGCAGGCTACACCGCTGTGACCAGGATCTTAGTGCTCAGCCTCATGCAGTAACCTGCAGGCACCAGCAGGACCTTCACAAGCAAGCTGCACTCTCAATAAGTAGGCAGGGGCTTGCACACCTTTATGAGCTAAGATCTTGACATTGTTGGCCTGGAGGCAGCACTGAGACGCTCTGCGACCAGGCACAGCCGGCAGGGCATGTGCTGGACCTTGACTACTGCCTGGTTCGTCCCTTCGGTGCAGCACCTACCAGCTGAGCAGCCGCGGCGGTGTCATACTCAGCCGTGGCTTCTTCCAGGAGCACAGCGTGGCCAATGCCCGAAAATGCATCACCACCGCTGAAACAAACGCCTGTGCCAGCGAGATTGTGCACAGAGTGCATCTGGAGGAACAGCGGGGTGGGCGTCACCACAGAGCCAGCAGGGTGCCCCTGGGCTGAGTGGGGCGGCTCTGCTGAGCAAGGGGTTGCAAAGGTGAACCCAAGCCCTCAGTCAGGGTACCTGTTGACAGGGAATCTGTAGCAGAGTTGGGGAGCAGGCCCCCTGGCTCGGCCTCAGTGCCCAGAAGCATTTGGCAGCAGCCATGAGCCCTTTCCCCCACATGATTAGAGCTGACGTGCTGGCCGGTATGGGTGTCATGGACTCAGATCAATACTGTCTTGCCCACCATCCTTCAACAACACATACCTGCCCAGAATTCTTTGTGGAGTCCCTCTGCCTGCGCAGCCTCTGCTCTGCCTTGCCCTTGCGGCCCCAGCATCTGCCGTAGCCGCCTGGACTGAAGCGTCTGGCAGACAATGGCCCACAGTGTTCATGCCTTCTAATGGAACACACGACCCTCTTTCAGCAATCAAATCCTGGAGCAGATGCCATAAGTGGCTGCTTTTCAGCTTAAACATTCCCATCATCATAACAAACAGCATCAGCATGCTCTGAGATCGCTGCACAGGCTGGCTCATTGGTGTGCCCTGGCTTCATGTCAGTATAAATTCCTGAGGAAGGGGCATCAGAGCTGACCTGCACGAAACAGCACAAGGAGGCTGGGACAGGCCCTGCAACAGAAGCACAACGGCAGCATTGCGGATATCGAGATGGCCAACCTTGCCTGAAACTGGCACAGTCGGGGTCATGACACTTTTGCGCATAGGTTCCCTCCAGTAAGTTGACAATGTAGTAAATGTAGTTGCTCTGGTGGCAGCGTCCAATGCGCTGACAAAAGTGCCCTCCTGGGCCTGCAGCAGCCACTTGGCTTCATTTTGGCTGGCTGTCATCGCAGCATAGTTCTGTTGCAGCAGCGCCCAAAGCGCTGGCAAAGCTGCATGACTGTGCCTGCATGAGTCCAGTGCTCTTACAGCAAGCATGCACAGACAGCTCAAAAAGGGTTACATAAGCCTGCAAAGGAGCTGAAGAGGCCTGCAGAAGGCCAGCATCTTTACTCCCAGCGAGATGCAGCAGACAGGTCCCATATTGGGCAGTGGAAGCCTTGGCTTGCAGCAGGCAGCTCTCAGCAAGGAGCAGACGGGCCTTAAGTCCGCCTACGTCAATGGGGCAAAGCTGCAGACCCCATTAAACTGCTAGCGCAGCCTCGCCAGCAAGTGGGACAGAGGTTTTGGAAGCAGCTGAGCCACAGCACCCCCTTCCAATTGAGGCAGCACAGCACATGTTGGTGTCAACAGACACTTACCTGCTTTCTGATCTGGTCAGCACCAGAGGCCTGCAGGATGGCGTGATGCTGCTCATGCGCTCACAGCAGGCTGTTAGCAACTTATTCAAGTGACAGCACCACATTTAGATACTGGCATGTGGCAAAAAGTCTTTGTGGGTGCAGTCAGCTGACAGGAGCATGATGCACTCAGGCAGCAGGCTCACAGGCTGCTGTCATCTTGAGCCCCACAGCGTACTCACCCAACATGCTCATGGCGACAGTCCCCAGATGTCCACAGTGCGCAATGGTGCGCACGTATGCTGGCAGACCGCCTGACGTCTCTGAGACCACCCCTTCTACAAAGCTTGTTGCGCGCTGAGCACAAGCCTGCACCTCTGCAAGGCAGCCACGCTCAGGTTGTATGACATTCAGCACACAATGAGGCTTGCACATCAGCAGGCGGGCCCTGTCCCTGAACCAAGTTGTGTCTGGGGCGCAGGCCTGCACTTCCGCAGGGCATTTGCAGTTCATCAGGTCACAAGGCAAGCACTGGTGAACTGCCATACTCTCAATGCGGCTGACACAGCACGGCAGTGATGCCAGAACAGTCCCACGTGATCACAGGTCACAAGCATCCTGGGAAGTTTTGCAGACACGACGTGCAGCCGCCGAGACAGCACATTGCACAGCTGCGCCACTGCGCAGCCTGCTTCTGGCTTGGCTGTCACTGTCAGCAAAGCAATGAGTTCGTCATTGGGGACCCACGCCAGAGGTCAGAGATGTTGACACTACCCTCTTGCAGAGGACAGGGGTTGCTCTGTCACAGCCTTAGCCAGACCTCTCTCGACACAAGGCAAGATGCACAGCAAACACCGTCCTGGACAGTCAAAACTTCACGGGGCAGCGTGTCACACCTGCCGATGGCAGACAATCAAGCCTGTCCACGTTATGAGGCACGTTGGGTCCAGGACTGAACCTCAAGCAGTGCAGAGCGCACACCTGCCCATGACAAATGGTGCTCCGTCCTGCCATCGAGCTCGTCTGTTTTTTGAGATACCCTGACCTCATGCCCCTCACAGGCCACACTGCCAAGGTCAGTGGCATTGGTGTGCCCTAGCCTGTGAGGGGCAATGCTGTCCCTATTGTTGCCCAGGCTGCTCAGCTTGAACAGCCTCACGTCAGAGGACACGTTGCAGACCAGGCTCCCGAGAAACATGTCCTTCATGGTGTGCTCACCTGCACTGTAGCAGGCCACCTTACAGGGAGTGCAGGCAGCTGCCCACACCCCCTCAAGCAGGGTCCCCAGTGAGATGCCTTCCATGAAGTGGCAATCTGCAACACAGCACGCCACCTTACGCACGGCAGGCTACTCAGAGATTGCCAGACGGGGCTTCCCAAAAAGGCGTCCCATATATTCTGACTGTAGGCCTACAGAGACTGCAGACAAGCATCCCCAACAGGTGTCCTTTCTAGGCGTAGCCACCTGCAGCACGGCACGTGATCGCGGGGGTGCAGACTGCTGCCATGTCCTTAGGGCCACCTGGCACACCAGGCTTCCTGTACAGATGAATGGCATGTTGGCTAAATGTTGAGCCACAAGCAGAGCTGCCTAGCGCAACCTGGGGGAGCAAGCCAGGCAGGGCCACTGCCAGAAGCGACGCGCAGACAAGCAGGCAGCGACCTGGACATGCTGCAGCAGCAGTTGTTCACCTGAGGCGGTGGCGTATCTGCCAGTGGGCTGCAGGGTGTAGGACTTACCACCTTTGCTACTGAAGGCCGTCCGAAAGTGCCTGTTTCTGCAATTGCAGCCCAGGGGGCAGGTCAGACACAGAGCAGGCTTGAAGAGCCTGGCTGTTGCAGCCCGCTGCTCATGTCACACGCGCCTCCTGAGCTATTGAGGCAACATGTGAGTTGGGCGAACTTACACCAGATGACAGGCTGCAGCACACTACGAGGACTGTGCAATGGCACAAACTGGCTGGCAACGGACCCGCTGTCTGCTGCAACAGGATCAGGTGTTGGACAGCTGCTGACTGTGTCTTGGATGCAAGCTGCAATGTAGCTGCCAGACATGGAAGCACAGTCCAGCTGCTCCCTTTCAGGCTCACCTGCTGTAAACAGCAGTGTCCACAAAGCAGGTGGTCCCCGACATCCCTGGCTGTGCTGATGGCTTCCGCAGCGTCAGCAGCTGCGCCTACAGGCATTCAGTGGCAGGCAAGGCCTCACAGAAATTGAGCTGCTAAGATTGAGCTTCACAGACAGTTGCTACCAGTGCACAGAGGATTGAAACGCCAAACCTTCTTTTGCAGGCATGTACAGTGTGCAATGGTGTGTCTCACCTCATGTCGTGCCAGCAGGTGAGCCACAAATTTGCCCACAGCTGCGCTGCAGGCAAAAGCCGCCTTGGGCAGGCACACCACAATGTGGCGGCTGAACTTGTTGGGCTGTGACGAATCAAGCTCCCACACGTGCCCTGGCTGCAGCTCAATGTCAAAGAGCTGCCTGCAGGCATTGGTGAGGGGCATGAAAGAGGGCTGCTGTGGGGGCCAGAACGCCTCTGTGCACATATGAGGTGGCTGGCCACGCTCACACGTAGTGCAATAGTCCTGGTTGCATATCAGTGGGCTGGGGCCCCAAAAATTGCCCCAAATAACCAGTGCCAGGGTGCCTGCCAACCTCAGCTGATTGGCCATCGCTCGCAGAAGCAGCTTGGCTATGGCCGCTCGCCTCCCTAGTGATTCCAACGAACAGCAGAGGTCGTGCTGGCTCACCTCAGTTGCTTGGCCACTAGTTCGAGCAGAAGCTCTGTCAGTGCGTCGCCATCAATGCCAGGGTTGCACTCCAGCACATATTCCAGGTCAAAGTAGAGGTGGCAGGGTGTGTCTGCTGGAATCACCTGCATGTACAACGCAAGCCATTGATGTCTGCAAGCTCAGAGCCTCCTGCAAACAATGCAAGCATTCAAGCAGCACCACACCGGAGCTGTGGCTGTGGCATGCGATCATAACGTCACCTGCCAGCTATGTCATGCCGCTGCACCATGCTAGGCAGTCACAGCAGTAAGCCATAATATGCCCGAGCAGCCGGCACAAAGCTGAGCCAGCGCCTCCTCGCACTAAAAGCACTCCAGGACGGACTGCTGCATATACAGGCCTGTGTTTGAGGGTACTACAAGCACTCCAAAGCAAGCCCAGGGCTTACTCAATACCTCATAGTAATGACGCTCGTGGGCAGGCTGCTGGTTGAGGCGGGGCCAGAGACGCTGGTAGGAGGCAGCCAGGAAAGAGCGGTAGAACCCATTGTCCCAGGGCTGCTCAATGCAGAACACCTGCTTGCAGGGATGTACTCTGAATCGAGCATACAGTAGCCAAGAGCCCTCAAGTCGATTGCAGCATGGCTCATTCATGGAAGACATGCTCAGCACGAGCAAACAGCTGCTGGGAAGGGATATCAGAAACTGCCTCTCAGGGCTGATGCACCCAGCACTCTGGCAGGTTGAGCTGTGCTGACTTGCATCATCGCCGAACACAAGTGGCATTTGCCAGGATTGAGGGGCTGCACCATGCAAACTACTTGCACCTCACTGAGTCAAGCGGATGGCACTCAAGTGGGACATGCTGCTGAATGTCGCGCCAAAGCGTTCCCCTGGGTGCCGTAAAGCGCTGGGGCCTGCAGGGGTCCCCTCTGCTGCCCTCTCACCGTCAGCTGCCAGCAGAATCCCTGTTATAGCCCCCCCCCCCCCCCCCCCCCCCCCCCCCCCCTCCCAAACCAGGGCGTCTGCTGGTCGCCGCACCAACTGGGCACATCTTCAACACCCATCCTCAAGTATCACACAACATCCAGACGACAACCTGCCAGCAGCACACCTTGACAATCTGCTCAGGCTGCCCACTGCATCCCCCTGGGAGCCCTGCCCCACCAGAGCTGCTGGCGGTCACAGAGCTCCCCTCCGCGGTGCTTCCCTCCCTGACTGCCAGCGCAGCCCCAGCAGCTGCCTGTCGATTGCAGCGCTCGGCGTAGTCTAGCGCGTCCTGCTGCTGCGCAAAGGCGCGCCACACCTTGTGGGCATTGGCTGGGGCAGCCACCGTGCAGGGGGCACTGCTGCCAGCCCACTCAGCCCTGGGCAGGCGCAGGCGGGGCTGGGCTCCCAGCTGCACGCCACGACCAGCAACAGGGTGGCTTGTGGCCGCCTGCTGCTGGTGCTGGTCCAGGCGTTGGATGTCGGCCAGCACTGCAGGGTCCACTGGTTGTTTCAGGGCCTCCTGGTAGGCCTGCATGGCCTGCAGGTGATGCCAACATGCTTCATGTCATTGGCATGCAGGCATCAACAGTGAAACTCAGCAGGCTCTGCTGGCTCGTTCTGAGCCTCCTGGTGAGCCTGCATTGCCTGCACGGGCGCAGACATGCTTGGCAAGAAGAGCCAAACGCCGTGCTGACTAGCCCCCGCAGGCGCCTCAGGACGCAATTGCACAGCTCTTGTCACCCTGCATGGGCCAGGCGCACCATGCTCTGCATGCGCAGGCCACCAGAATGCATCACATGCTTGGCTGCCGCAGAGTGCAAGCTCACAGCCCCTGCCACCCTGTGGGCCAGCCCACCCCTTGCTCTGTTGCCTGGCCAGCATGAGCCATTATAGCAACTCTGCAGCATTCTCACCTGCAGGTGCCTCAGTTGCCACTCCACAGTCTCCTGCTCCACCTGTTGGCTCAGAGCCTGCTCGCTTGGCCGGTGCAGCTCGTACCAGCTGACTCCTGCAGCCAGGGGCTTTAGATGGCCATATGCCGCGCCACCCTGCTCCCTGGCTTCTTGATGCTGCTGCTGCGGCTGCTGGCCAGCTGTGTCTGCCTGGGCACTAGGCCTTGGCAAAGGTGCTGCAGCAGGTGCTGGCTGGGCTAGAGCCTTCAGGTATGCCCTGGCAGCCTGAGGGGCAGGCACAGGTAGCCTGGCGGTGCCAGGCTGCACCCTATGCCTTTTCTCTGGGCTGCCTGCCGTCCCTGCGCCAGGGGACAGTGCTACCTCAGCAGAGCGCTTGCCGCCGGGGCCGCCGTGAAGCTTCGCTGGGCCAGGGCGGGCATCACGGCAGTTGTAAGCACAGGTTGAGACATTGCCTGCCGCCAGGGCATGTGCAGCAGCGCCCGGCTGCAAGGGCCGTCTGGCAGGCAGCCCAGCGCGTGGCTGCTGGCTCTGGCTGGTACCGTACAGCCAAAGCGCAGCACAGACTGCCTGGCTGGGAGGGGTGCCGCAGGCTGGCACGCATTCTAGGCCGGGGGCAGTCTGCCCGTGTGTTGCAGCCGCTCTGTTGGGCCCTTCCTGGCCTGGCTGCTGCCTGCCTGCCGCTTGAGCAGCAGCAGCAGCAGGGATGGAAGTGTGGCGCTGTGCATGGCCAGCACCTGCTGCTGCGGGGCAAGCCTCAGAAGCCGCCCTGGAGGCAGGCAGGGACTCTGGCGCCCTACTTTGCGGAGCAGCTGCTGAGTCTGACAGCGCCGGGCTCAAGCACTTGGGCGAGCCCTGCGCAAGGCATGGCCTGCTGCCAAGCTGAGGCCCTCCACCAGCTGCATCTGAGCCAGGCAGCAGCTGCGTGCTGACTCTGCCAGCCCTGCTGTCCGACTGCAGGCGGCTGTAGCTTTTACGAGCACTGGAGCGCTGCTCCATGCCCTCTGCAGCTGGGCGCTCATGGGCTGCCAGCGCTTGCAGAAAGAGCTGTGTTTGGTTGCCAGAGCCTGGTGTGACTTTGGCAACAGAGCTCTCAGACCTGGCAAGGCTTTGAGACGTGACCAGGCCACAACCTACTGACACTGGGGGGCTGCCATGGGAGGCGGCCCTGCTGCCAGGCATTGCCTGGCCCAGTGGTGGAGAGGACAGGTTGCTACCAGGAGTGAGCAGCTGGCAAATCACTGGGCTCTGCTGTCTGGATCCTGCATGCTTAATTTGGTGCTGTCTGGTACTGATCTGGGGGACGCTTGCCTGCAAAACAGATGGGCAGAGGCCAACAGCACTATGGCTGGTAAGACGTGCCAGGCAATGCCCTGGCCGAGTGGCGGTTGGGCTGGACGGCTCACTCGTTCCAGGCAGCTGCAGCTGCAGCGGCCAGGCTGGCTGCAGGGCGCGCAAGACGCCTGGCGGGGTGTTGGGCACCCCTGGAGTGGATGCTGGGCTTATGCCTGCAGCCTCAGGCCGGTGCCCTTGGCAGGCTGGTGAGTGCCCTGCAGGCCCATGTCAGCGTATCATGTCTGCCTGTTTATGTGCAGCCCCCTATTGTGACCACTGGCATGATGTTTGCGCATGGCTGCAGTCACAAGCTGCATCTGTTTGGCTGCAAAATGCCAAGCTCAGCTAACCAGGCATAGCACTGCACCTGGAGGCATGATTGCTGCATTACCTGGCCTGGGTTGTGGTGAGCTGGCCTGTGCTAACAGCTGCAATGGGTCAGAATGCAGCCTGCCCAGTCGGCTGGCGCCCGGTCTCAACTTTGCAGGAGGTCTTGGCTCCTGTAGCGGCCTCTGAGAGACAGGGCTTTCGATGTCACTGTCTGTGTCGCAGTTGCGGCCCTGGCTGGCATGGTGCCAGATGTGTAGGCCTCTGCTCTTGGAGGGTCCCCTCACAGCATCCTTGCCGGCCCTGTGCTCATCTGGGCTGACAGAGCATGCATGCAGCTGTTGCTCCAGACCATCAGCCTCTTGTTCCAATGCCAGCAGATGCAGGGGCTGATATCTGGGCTTAGCCTTATCCCTCTGAGCCCTTCGCCTACAAATGAGCTGGTGCAGCAGAGCTCGGTCCTCGTTCGGCATTCGACATCATGCAGGGCACCTCTGCATTGCAGATAGCAGGTCAAGAAAAGTCAACGCCATACGGCATGTGGATCTATCAAGCGAAAACATTTTACAGACTGGGGGCTGCATTCACTGTTGGGGAGGGCCATGTTGGAAAGGAGACAGATGATCTGTGGGCCTGCAGACACAGCTTGTCAGCCATGTTCAAGGCACAGGAGCTGAATGGTGGCCCTTTGTGAATTGTTGGAGACTTAAGCTTGAGAAGAGCAGCTCACTCAAGCTTGCCCAGCAGATCCACAATTTCTGAATAGAACTCGTCCTTTGGCGCACGCTGATATTGTATCCCAGCAGCCATGGCTGCCTTGAACGCCTGCATACAGAACTCAACCATGGCCAACCTGAAGTTTGTGCTCATGCTGAAATGAACAAACGAGAAGCCTGCTCATTGCCTCACCTTGACAACATTGGTGCCATTGCTGGCGGAGACATAAAACAGGGGCAGGTCATGTTTAGTTGCAAAACCAAAGCTCCTGCTGGTCACCTGCACGAGGTGAAAATACAAAAGGGTGTACAGCAGGCCCCAGTGACGCTGTTCTGCTGCTCAGCAGACTCTGCAGAGCAAGGTAAATCAGCTTCCGCCCAACCAGAGCCACAGAGGGGCCACAGAGGCTCCGCGCACGACCAGCTTCATGAACACAGCAATGCTCTCTGGTACTGCAGCACCTCAGGGACTGCAGCACATCAGCCAGGCGCTCACACTCATGTCCACATCAATCTTGTTGGCCAGCACCAGGACTGGGATGCTGGGGCAGAACTGGCGCAGCTCGTCATACCACCTGCAGGTAATGCTGCCTCATGTCTGCTTGGGGCCAGCACTGATTGGGGAAAGTTGCTGATGAAGGCCCCGCCCACTGGCACTTCCGACGGTTCAGTGCTGGCTGGCAAATGCTGACATCAAATGCTGATTTGAGATGCTGATTTGAGATGTTAGGCCCGCTCACAGCGACAGCAGTGAAGCTCCTCTCTCGAATGCCAACAGCTAATCCTGGCTGCAGCGCTGCACGCTGAGCCGAGAGGAGTTAAGGTGGCCAGCTACCAGCATATGGATGTGCTGTGGACGGTCTGGACATCAATGAAGCTGTGCGGACTGACTGAGATAAGCAGACCGCGGACCCGGAGCTATACAGCAGCAGCTCCCTAACAAATGGCTGCACTGACCAAATTTACTGGCAATGCATCCTCCATTGTTGCAGCACTGAAAGCCAAAGCCTGCCTGCAACTTGCCTGTCCAGATTCTTGTAGGTCACCTTGCGTGTGACGTCAAAGACCATCAAACAAGCATGGGCTCTGTAGTAGTAGCTGGGGTGCAAGCTGTTGAAGCGGTCCTGCCCAGCAGTGTCCCATATGTCTGCAGCGTGCAGCACGCACACAGCCCCAGTGCTTGGTTTGTCAGCAGGGTAGCATGAGCTGAGCCTCGGCGCAGCTGTGCTGTTGAGTGAGCGTGCTGTGTCTCGGCCCCAGTGCAGCACAAGCACACCAGCTGAGCCTTAATGCAGCTGTCTGGCATGCATGCATGCTACGCTCTCGGCAGCACTGCATGCTGCTGTCCATTTCAGCATGGGGGGCCACCTGGCTAGCTGCTGTTGTGTGCTGCTGATAGCCGCTGCTGGCACACCATGAGTGTGCCTGCTTTGACAGTCACACATCTAGCCCCAGTGGTGACGGCAAATGTAAACTGGAATGTTTGAAGGCTCACCCACTGCTGTACTCACTCCATCTTCGCCTTTGTGATTGTGGCGGTACCTGCAGGGGCAAGCAGGGTCACATCAACCTTGCAATTGACGGCAGGCTCCTGCAGCAGCACGCAGACGTGTCTGCTGGCCTGAGAATCCCCAAGAGCAGGCCCGGCCTGATGCAGACAGGGGACACTCAATGGCTTAGGGCCCAAGGCTTCCCAGCAGGAGGCCAGCTTGCCGCTGAGGGTAGACACACACCAACACAGTATATGTATGTAAAAATCATCTTGCAGAAGCCACCAGATTTCAAGCCAGGCCAGCCTCTGTGGACATGGACGCAGCCGGCTGGTGCAGGCAGTGTCAAATCATCATTTAAAAACCTCCCACAGCACAATGCATTTTAGGGAGCTGGCCCAGAGACAGACGCCAGGGCCAGCAGGACTGGACAGCGCCGGCGGCAGCAGACACCCTGCTAGAAAACAGCCCCAGAGCCAGTGCCAGACACCCATGAGTCCCTGCAGCAGCTGCCGCTTCTTTGGGACTGCACCATACTCTGTGAACCTTGCACGGCAGGCAGCACTGCAAGGACCATCCTGAGGGAGGGCATACACCCTGATGACCAGACTCACAAGGTGAGCGCATAAGTAGACAACTGATGAGGCTTGTATTCATCAAGTAAGACCCGTTCCACGAGCTTTGACTTCCCAGAGGCAGAGTCGCCTAGCAGGATCAACTTGATGGCATTGGATCCCGTCAGCTGCAGAACTAGTAGCAAGTCTCAGGCCAAAGAAAACAGCCAGGCAGTGAGTGCAAAGACTGCACTTGGGGCATGCAGGCCAACGAGGACATAAAGTCCAAATCAGACTTACCAATGTCAAATCTTCATTCTGCGGTCCAATGTTGCCAGAACCTGGGCCTGCACATGCTGAACAGGTGCTTACTGTACAAGTGCCAAGTGCACCTCAATTCAGAGACTTTGCACATTACACTGTGTTTGACAGCTGGACTCACCCGCATCTCCGGGCATTCGTTTGAAACCTTCCGGCCAACAAGACAGGAAGTTTGTGGACGAGGCAATCGACTTATAATTACAGGCAGAACGCAGGCAGTCAGGAGTGCTCCCTTGACACTCATTAGGAGAGTGCCAAGTAAAAATGGTCAGCAACGTCTCACCTTGCACCAGAATTTACACCTTGCTTCCTGCGCAGGACCCTGCTGAGGCTGGTACTGTCCAGTGCAGGATGATCCTGAGCTCGACAGAATACGGCAGAAACGGATGCAGGAACTCATGGGAGAGGGAGGCAGCGGCCAGGTGCAGCTCACACAACGTCTTGCAGCCTGTTAAATGACATGCTGAGCACGCTAGGCGCCCCTGAACATTGTTCACTGTGCTGCAGGGCATGCATATGTCACAGGAACAGCAGCAGCAGCAGGTACATGTCTGCAGCTTTCAGGGAGCAGGCCTGCCTTGCAAGCTTTCAAGGATGCAACATCAGCCTGGTTGCATTGCCTCTGCAGCAAGAAAAGCAGCAGGAAGCAGAGGAGCGGCGGCAGACAATGCTTGCCTCTGTACTGCAGCCAGCAGCACGAGAGCGACGTGAGTCTTTGATTCACAGGCCTGGTGTAGGGTGCCTGCGCTGGCCCAGCCTGGGGATGCAGGCTGCTGCCTGGGTCTGGATGCAAGAGCAGAAACCTGTGCCTGCTTCACTGTAGAGGGCCTGCATGGTCTGCCTGTATGCCTGCTGCCTGAGCGGATTTATGTTAGATGCAGTGGCCAGGATAGCATTGGTCAAGCCTGACAAGGCGCGTGGCATTGAAAACATGGTCCTGCAGATGGCACAGCGGGGCCAGCTCACTGAGAAGGTGGGGATCATTCATGACAAAGCGAGCAATAATGCCAGGGACACTGTGGAAGCCTTGATGTCTTTGTGCACGCATACGGGGGCTGTTGCAGCTGACAGATGCAGTGGCTGCTGCACAAATGGGAGCAGCAGACCTCACTGCACCCCGTTCACACTTCGGCAGTTGTGCACCTGAGGGCGGTGACACTTTGCCGCCCTGATGCAGGTGGGTGCATGCTTGGATCTCAGGAGCCACCCATGCTGTCCTGCTGTTGCCATCAAAGGTTGCTACACATTGAGCACGGCATTTGTCAACGCAGCTTCTTTATCTGGTGGCGGCTGCTGTGCAACACAGCCTTGTCGTTTCGCTGCAGCTGTCAGAGGAGCGTCTGGTTGGATTGTTGGAGCAGATCAGCGAGAAGAACAGCAGCCGCACCAAAGTAATCATTCAAAGAAGGCGGCCGGCCTTCGATGATGATTTTTAGCAGCTGCTTTGAATCACTGTGTAGATGTTATGGACAGCTAGCTGTCTGTCATGGTGTCAGTTGCAGCAGCCTGGGCAGCACATATACGCAACTGGTTGGCAGCGAACCAGGAGACTGAATTTCCCAATGTCGAATTGCTGAAAGCTGCTGGCTGCGGTACTTATTGGGCTTCTGAAGTGGTGACCGTCTTCTAAGTGGGCAGCGCACTGGGCCGGGCTGTGCCTTCAATTGACACCTGGCACATGCCAGGTTTCTAAAGATTTGTGCAAGCCTGTAACATTGTCTGGTATTTTTACTGTTTGTAGAGCAGGGTGACATTTTCATAGCACCTGCAGGGGCCCCCTCCCGGGGAGCCTTATCACATGAGCTGCCAGCCGCAGAATGCAGAGCCTCCCTCCTGTGCAGGACATTGCAGAATGAAGACACTGCAGCGGCAGTCTCAGCCCCTGCTGCAGCGTGCGTGCACAACATTGAAGTTGCCAGGCGGCTAGGAATTTGAACTTCTCACAAAGAAGACCTCGAGGTGACTCCTAGCGACTGGCAAGCTAGCACGCAGAGCCGCATGACAAGAACCCACCCGTCGTTCAGGAAGCAGGGGCACATGCAGGTCCCTGCTGGCCAGACCCTGATGGTGTCTCCATGCACCACATTGTCCCCGTTCCGTTTCTGCCAATTGAATGCTTCAAGTTCCAGGTATGACTGCAGAGCGTCGCTGAGGGAGTCAGGCCCTGAAAGGAGCAAGACATTGTCAACCAGGGAGGCGTTGTGGCTGCGCTGCTCAATTGCAATCAGGCTCCAGGCCGTCTTCCAGGAGTCTTGGCCGGGGCGCGAGGCCATGGCCAAATTGTTGGCGCCCTCCACTATGGTACCCTGAAGGACTACGTCTGCCCCCTCCGGCATGGTGTCCACTGCTGTGTGGCACTCTATGTCTGCACACCATGACATATGGGGTGCAGTCAGCAGGCATGGCAGGCCCCTTCACAGGCTCAGGCACCGTTGCTGAAATGGTCATCTGCACAAAGAGATGCTGGATGGCAGCAAGGTGGGCCCCTGGAGCTCCAGCACCACCACGTGGTGCACTGCAGGGCCAGTGAGCAAATCAGCCGGACCATCACAGGCTCAAGCGCACAGCAGCTGGGCCAATGTCTGCAGGCATCAGCCAAGCACTAATCTGTGTCCAGGTAGATGCCCCCAAGCCTGCAGAGCACAGCGCATTGTCAAGAGAGGGAGCAAAAAAGAGCGGTGCTTGTGATGCAGCAGTTACACCTGGGGCAAACATTTACTCACAGCAGCACATTAGCTTATAAGCTAATGTAATTACAACAGGGGCCTGTATACATGTGACAAGATAGCAGCTCTCAGATGGCAGCATCTCACTGGTGAAGCACCAGGTATCTACCAATGTCCTCTCTCATGACAGTGTGCTTCAAGCGACTGAAGGTGGGCAGCAGCTGGAGGTCAGCGCTGCTGCCAAAATGTCTCAAGGGCCAGATTGTCCTGAGCAAGGTGGATTGAGTGCCTGCAAATCATGTAGCACGGCAAGCTCCGGAATTGCTCAGGCGCAACACATGACCTCCAGCAGCAAAAGTGTTGCAGCGCACAATGGTGCAGTGCAACCAGGTGCACCCATGAAAAGCAGCAAATGCAGCATGCATGGAAGGGCCTCAAGCTGTGAGGAGCCTCTGTGCAGGGACGCGACCTCATATGAGGTATACCTTGCCCCTCTTGCTGTATGCAAGGACTTGCCTGCCTGCAGAGCAGCCAGCATGGTGTCCTGGCCAGAGCAGGAACAAGCCCCAGTGACTCCAGCCCAAAGTTGTTGCCTGCATTGGCCCGCCAGTGGCGGCTAAGCTGACCACTGCTGCATTGGCAGCACAAGCTGCTCTCGGCCTTCCATGATGCATCAGGTCCAGCAGCAGCTCCACAACCTTGAAACAATGATGGGGGCAGCCAGGACTGCCAGCAGATAGCTATCTAGGCCGCATGCAAACAGACTGCAGTTGTCAATGCTGTTGCATGTGCTGTTCGAGGTGCTGCAGCGACAGGCAGCAACCCCTTGGCAGGCAAGGCAGCAGGGGCTCTTAGTGACCAGGCTTTGTACAGCAGCCATCATCAAAAGTCTCCTGAGGGGCCCGGACACTGATGGACTGCCAAGCACTCTGCAATGTAGGGTTGCTAGACATTGAGCTGATTATTTAGATGGTGGGTTTTGATGATCTGACAGCTTTGATCAGCCCAGCCCTGTCAATCAGTATGAGAAAGGACACCAGCGTTCTGCTCATTGTAAACAGGACCCAAAAGGTGCGCACCAGCTAAAAGTGTCATAACATGTAAGAAAGTGATTGATACACTATCAGTTGTCTTTAGCGTGTGCCACTCTCAATGCGCACAAAAGTAAATTCACTGGCCTGCGGTGCTAAGGCTTGAACACGCTGACCAGGCTCAGGGCCAGGCCCCAAAGGGTTGTTCTCTTTTGACACTATCCCATAACCAAGATTGGACAAGTGCAAAAAGAAAAACGCAAGGTCCGTCGCCGACATGAAGCGACCATGCGCACGGTTCTCTCTGTGCACCTCCATGCTGAGCTGAGTTGGCAACATGGCTGCTTCTGTCCAATGGGAGACAACATCAAACTCGAAACCCTCTATGTCCATTTTTAGGAGGCTAACCTCATCCACGCCGGCAACGCGCAGTGCGTCATTCAGTGTTATATACCCAGGGTGGTGTTGGGGGTCTCCCAGACAGAGCTTGTGGAACAAGTGTCGCTCGTGTATGCTGTGGCCATCCACAGTGCAGTCGAAAGTGTGAACGGTACAGACAGTTGCTGCCAGCACTGCTTGCTCGAAGTCATACTGATTATTGGAGCCCAGGGAAAAGACCGTACAGTTGGGAGGGAGCCCGCTGATGTTGCACAGCATTTTGCCACCATCCCCGTCATCGCCGTACCTCAACAGCTCGCGTCCTGGTGGACACTCCATGTATGGCTCAAAGATGGCATAGTTCTCATGGCTTTCGAGGGGACGGTGTCCAAGCTGCTGCTGTACAACCATGCTGTCACGAAATAAGGAAGAACGCCAGTGCGAGAGGAGCCGGCTGGCTTCTACATCGTAAGATGTGACATTTGCATTCACCAGTGCTCGTGTGCAAGCTTCTGCAGGAACATGCAAAACTCACAGGCTGACACTGGGTTGGCTTTGACACGTCAGGCAGTCTAACCATCTCTGACATTGCTAGCATAGGGCACAATTGTTGCAAGCTGTAAGTCGAGGAGTCAGACAACATCTCAACCACGTGAAAGCTGAGTCTTACCAGATGTGTTGAACTCGTGGTGTGGACAGCGATTGATAAGTGCGCTTACTGTCAACAGCAACAGCACCACGAGCGACAGCGAAAGCACTCGCAGCAACAGCCCGCTCCTCTTGACAGCCTTCATGTCGTCAATAGTTGAGACTCAAATTTGCGGCAGCCTGCACCTCAGATGCAGTCGCTCTGTGAGGTGATGATAGGTAACTGTTTCTCAAAGGTTGCTGCTACCAGCTGTAGCTTGGCCAGGTGAAGTAAAGTTGGGGACTTCACCTGGCCAAGCAGTCTGGTTCCACAGGCTGTGACACAAAGCGCTGGTGGGGGACGGCGTGTAAGACAAGAGCTCTGTGCTGCAGACCCTCTATGAGGCCTACAGAAGACACAGACACCAGTGACAATCAGCACCACTGATCTCAGGGGGTGCCATGGACCCAGGAAGACTATCGCTGAAACTTTGTCCTCAAGATCACATTCAGACCAGCAAGAGAGGTCTCAGGCAATCAGGATCTCACCTCCAGGCCCTACGTATACGTGAGTTGTACTCCCTCACTCACTCAGCAAGAAGGGCTGTCGGCAATCTGCACAGCATGCCATTTTCAAAGTCAGTGCCCAGGCACAGACCAGTCATTTGCCCTGTATTGCATCAAACATCTGCAGCGAGCTTTATCACAGCAAGGCCTGCATGCTGTGTTTGGTATGCATGGTGCGGCCTGCAGCAACAGTGGGAAATATCTAGACCAGCACTGCAGGTGCCAGAAAGAGGCATAGCTGCAGACCTTTTTAGGCGGGAACCGTACAAGACATAGGCAATTGCAACCTCACTTCCAGGCCTTGGCAAAGTTGGTGAGCCCTCCCTGCTCTCCCTCCAGGACTTGCCAGAAGAACTATTATAGGAACCAGCCTGCAGTCATAGAGCGCCATGAACCCATTGGCAAGGGGATGGGTCAGAGCTGACAGTAAAGAGCTTCAGCAGACACCAAAGTTGTCCAGTATGCAGCAAGCTGAGCTGTAGCCCGGTTGACCACCAAGGACCTCACCTTGAGATAATCCGTCAAGCAATTTGAAAAGCGTCTGTGGGGCTGTACGACACTTCTACCACCTGTGAATATGATTGGGCAGAGACTCAAGACATGCCTTGTCAGGGGCCCTGAGGTACATGCCTTGCACTGGTGGCATTCTGCTTCTGCGTTTTGCAGATCCCATCAGCCATCGATGACTACGAGGTAAAAGTGCATCACCAGGCTGATAATGGACACCGCCGGTACAACTCACTCACTCAGTCAACGTCAGGCTCAAAGAAGATAGCTGCACAGACAGGCAGAGCGCGAGTCTGGCGAGAGGGATGGTCGGGACGCGCTCTGCAAGAGTGCACCCGCAAATGTATAAAATTATATTTGACTTGACAACGCGGCCGACTTCCACCTACCGGAGCCGACCTAGTGAGGCCCACGTCACACCCTGCAACAACACGGCGTGTTGCAAGTCTGATCTGGAGCCCCGCCTCTCCCCGCAGCTGGAGCAGGTCGTCGTAATCCGGCCCAACAAGGATCTCACAAGAACTTGCAAGTGAGCTTTCCCCCAGTCTGTTGACCGCACCCCGTCAGCTGGCAGCCAGGCCATAAGGCTGCCCTGCCAGCACTAGGTCTGCAGCGGCCACACTTCATGGTGCACATAAAGCCGCACAGACACAACTGCGAGTACTGGTACCTCCTGATCACTCAAGAGAGAGACCCTGAAAGCAGCCACGTAGATGACATCACCAAGCAGGAGGTCAAAGAGGCGCGGGCTGCAGCAAAGGTGCGGAAGGCGCATGAGTCTTGGGCACCAAGCAGCACTCCTCACGGGCACACCCAGTGGCTTGGCTCTTAAGAGCTTGCCCTCATCTCAAATGCTGACTGCCCTGAGGATGGGAGGAGGAGGTCAAGGCCTTCTGAGCGCTCAGGCAGCAGCAGCTGCGTTGAGCCCTTACCCTTACCCTTTTGCAAGAACATCCAATGTCCCTGACGGAGGGGTGAGCAGAGGATGGGTTTGAACGAGGGCTGTCTTCTTTATGGTGGGCACGGCAGATGTTATCATCGCCAGAGAAAAATCACGGTGCAAAAGGCAGATGCGTGTGCAACTCATCACAACTGCACAGCTACTTAGCACGAGCCATTGCAGTTCAGTACCGTCTTGGCATATGTGCTGACGCGATATGCGCTGTAGGGACCTCACGGACCAGGATGAGGTGGCACTGCTCCTGACATGGTCAGGCAGGCAGTGCCGCCATGTTGACAATGCCGGAGCTGCTGATCATCCTATAAGCAGATCGGTGAACCTGTTAAGGGCAGCAATGTTGTTAAGAGCACTTGAAGGCCAGCACAGCCCCTTTCAGATGTCTGGCCAAGTAGTGCATCACATGGTGGGACCGTGCTGCCACCATCAACGTGAACCAATAGGAAAACTATCAGATCAGCCGCTGGCGCGCAGGTCGCTAGCTGCAGCATTCCCAACAGCCAGCATTCCATCTGCCTCTGTGACAGCCTGACACACAGCTGTAGGTCATGTGGCAATTGTATCAGGAAGTCTATCCAGTTGGCATGATGGGCATGCACATGCTGCACAAGCGCTTCAGGCTGCGGTTCCTGTGCTGGGTGCCGATGCTGCTGGCGTGCTGGCCAGTCTGGCACAGCTGCGAGACTGCCAGGTGGGCTGAAAATCTCAGGGTTTGTGCAGATCGTCCTGTGTGCATTGCTGGGCTCAGACATATGAGGCGGTAGTGTTGCTGGTGGCACTTGTGGGGGAAAGCAGGGCACAGCGTATGTCTGGGGGAATGCTGCTGGCATGCTGGCTAGGCTCAGCTGCTGAGATTGCCAGGTGTGTTGCAACGCCGGGGGCTGCCAATCTGGTCATGCACGGACTGTTAACAGATTCATAACCCCAGCAGATGACATGTGATGACAGCCTGCTGCTGCCTGTACACTTGTGCAGGGCAGCAAGACATGCCGCAGGCATGCCAGCTACCCCTACACAGCCTTGGGACTGACTCTGCTCTGCAGGCACGAGCCCTGAACGGGCTGCAAATGCAGGCTTATCAGCTCGATTATAGCCCAGTGCCCTTCTGCGTCATCTGAGGCAATACCCGTCTAAGACTGTCTCACATGTCCCGTGTATGCTGTATAGCCAGGAGCGTGCTGTCAGGGCGTGGTCTTGCTTCTCGCCAGCTTTGCATGATGGCTTGTCAGCCATTTTATCATTTATGAATGCTGCCTGCTGCACAATAAGGCATACAGGGTGCAACTGCAGCCCTTATCTGTTCCTCTGTCAACCTTAGCCGTCCAAACAGGCACTGATGCAGTCTGAGGTGTGCTCCCTGGGCGCAATCCCAGCCCTCGTCAAGTTGCTGCGGGAGGGAGGCAGCAGAGGGCAGTTTGCTGCAGCCTGGGCTCTGCAGGTGCTGGCAGCTGCCACAGAGACCAGCAGGTATCTGGCATCACCTGCTGACTTGGTTGGTCGAGGTGCTGTTCTGCTGTCAGGCAAGGGTCTGCCTTTGGCGTTTGCAAAGGCAGCTGCAGGTCAGGGCACCCATGTCTGACAGCTGTTGTGCAGGCACATGGCTGCTCTGTGCTGCACTCAGTCACCTTTAAGGCCCCTGCAGAGCTTGACTGACAGCCCGGGCAAGCATGCGGCACAGCATCCAAGCAGGCTCGACACCAGCGGAGTGTGCAGCGTGCCAGATCCATCAGAGACATAGGAGCCAGGGGCACTGATGCCAAGCACTTCCCATGCTCCGGCCAACTAAGCCAGAGGATGCTGCCTGTCTGCCAAGCAGCAGAAAGTGGCATTGCTGTTCAGCGGCTGCCATGTCCCGGCCTAAGGATGCTGCCTGCCTGCAGAAAGAAAGCCCTGAGCAGGGCTGCTGCCATCCCAGTGCTAGTCAGCGGGCTAGCTAGATAGATATAGATGCTGGAGAGCCTGAGACGTGCTGGCATGCAGTGGGTGCCCTCAGGCACATGAGCACGTTGCCAGACATTTGAGTGAGTCCCGTCAATGGCAAGCCTGAGCATGCTGGCATGCACCGTGTATGCAGCATATGACATGACAGGGCGAACACCTCACAGTACCTGGCAAGGCAGAACTGGAACTGCACTCTGCAGCACTTGCTGCTGTTTCATCCTGCTGCGCCCTGAGATCTCAGCGACACTTGCTGTCGCTGCAGGTGAAGATCATCCAGCAGCGAGCAGTGTGTGCCCTCTCAAAGCTGGTGAAGCAATGCTGGAACCATGTTGCCAGGCCCGAAGCTGCTCACCAGCTGCGACCCTGTGTGGAGGCAGTTTGGCTGCTGAGAAGGCTCAGCAGCGATGTAGTGGCTTGGTAAGGAAGACTGAGGGCAAGATTTGAAAGTGTTTGAGTCAACTGTAGAGCCCATTCAGCACTTGTCAACCCCGAGCAAAAGCGCCCCTGGATGCCGCCATTGAGAGCCTGCTGTTCAGCCTTGCAGACCATCAGGATCAGAGGCAGCTTGTCAGGCAGCATGCTATCCTTCAACAGTGGCAAGGCAACTGCAGTGTACTGGACATCACAGCATTCCTAAGCGACTGAGCAACTGCTGAGATGGGGGCTCCACTGAGAGACAATGAGGTCAGCAGGTTCATTTGACGGTACACTGAGCCTACATCTGCGTATTTGACAGGTTGGTTCGAGGGTTTCTTCCTGACATATGAAATGCATGCTGATAGTGATGGGTGTACAGACTTGCCAAGTACTTCAAGAGGAAGCCTAAAGCTGCTCTGAGGACACCAATGGCCACCCAAAACAGGAGGCAGCCTGCCAGGCGCAGCAGCTCATGCTGCCAGCCAGCAGGGGCCTGCTGGGACCCCCTGACTGCGCAGTAGGTCATGAAAATGCGCAGAGAAAGAGCTGCGGGCCCAAAGGGCTCAAACTCCACAATTCGGTGCACATTGTGGCTCTGACTGCTCTTCACATTCTCGCAGACGTCCTGCGGGGAGGAGACGTGGAGGTCATTGCAGTTCAGGGTATATGACGTGCTTGGGTGGTGGCATGATGGAGCTGTCGTCTGCATGGCATGCAGCAAATGTGCTCATGTGTAGACACAGCCATGCACCCCAGCCAATCAGGTGGGATGACATCTTTCTTGAGTGATTACTGATTACTTTTCTCTGCAGGCCGTCGCTGCAGAGCACAGCATGTGCTGTGCAGACAGGAGCCAAGGTTGTTGTGTGCACTGAGCACCGAATGCCTGCCAGCACAAAGACACCAATCAAGCTGGCGCAAACCTGTGGTGCCTGCTGGACAGAGTCCCCAAGCAGGCAGCTCCCAACTGTACCAGCAAAGAGTTACAGCACATGTTGGCAAAGACCAGGCGTGTGGTGTGCAAGCCTGTGGTGCCCCTTAGGCAGCCACCAGATGCATGCAGCCCCTAGCTGCCACAGCAGCAGACAAGACAGGACAACAAGCCGCATCCAGCGCTCACACCTTCATGAATTCCCGATACACCCCTGGGCGGATCTCATTGAACTTGCCCAGCACCGCATGCTTGATCACGTCGATGACCATCTCAGCCGCAAAGACGTATGCGCAGCGTCGCAGAAGCTCTGCATTAGGTACCCAGCGGCCTGCACGCGGGCCCAACTGGTACATCCATCTTCATCAAGCTGGGAACAATGCAAAAGTTGGGGTAAGCTTCTGAGGAGGCTGATGTACACCCAGCGCCTACAGGCAAAGACGCTGGCGCAGCGGAGGATAAACATTGCCTGAGGCACCCAGCAGCCTGCTGGCAGGCTGAACTGCCTGAGCATCCTGTGTGCAACAAAGCAACCAGGCCTGACTGGCAAAGATGCAGACGGCGTGCTGTAGCAGGAACAGTAGCGTTGGTCACCCAGTGGCCTACAGGCAGCTTGAATATGCTGAGCAGCAGGGATGAAGGACAGCATCTCTGCAGGCAGGCTGAACATGCTGCCAGTGCCTGAAGCAGGAGGAGCATGGCAGAGCATCAACTCAGAGTGGGGTCCTTGTGCCTCGCTATCATAAGGTGACGCTCATGGCAGAGCATGCAGGGCAGCAGGTCTGTAAAAAGCAGCCTTCAAGCGCACATACGCTCAGGTTGAGTCACGTGAGCATGCGGCCACTGCCCAGCTGGCAGGTGACCACCCGTGCTGAGAAAGGCCTGAATGAGCCTGCCGTGTGCATGCACTCTGTTGCTGCCACCAAATCTCAGGCCTGCATAATGCTATTGCTCCGCTGATCATGTGCAGCTTTTGAGAGACACTGCAGTTGCCAGATGGTTTCAGTCAAGCTCTCACCTGAGTTGTCCATGTCCTCCACGAGGACGAATGACAGCGAGACGAGCAGGTGGAAACGCTCCACAATGTCTGAGCAGGTCAGCTTGAACAGCTTGCTGCTGTCAAAACGCTTCAGCACTGTGCCTGCAGCATGAGAAGGGGCATATACTTGAGCTGCTGGCTGCAGCAAGCCAGGCGAGTGGAGCGTGGGTGCTGCTGTCAGGAGATGCGCCGGAGTGTGCCTGCAGCATGGGGAGGGACGCGCACTCGAGGTGCTGGCTGCATTGGCACAGGCGAGTGGAACAGGTTGCCTGCTGTCAGAAGATGGGCAGGAGTGTGCCTGCAGCTGCACCAAGGAACAGACGCAAAGTGCAAAGCGGGCCCTGCGCCCGCAACAACAGGCAGACCCAGCAGCAACCCAGACCTTCCATGAGCGGCCATGCAGGCCTCCGATCACTTGCTCATTGCAAAATGGACGCAGAAGCATGTGCAGCCTACGTATCATCTCGTCAAGATTGGCAGCGCCACCATAACGTTGCCGTGCTTGCTGTTCACATGAGAACCTGCCTGCCCAGATGGAAACTTTGTACCAACTGACTGTTGTGCGCACCTTTGATCTCCACAAAATTGGCAGCAATCAACAGGGCCACCAGAGCGTTGCCGCGCTTGCTGTTCATAGCCACTGAGAAGGCCATGCCCTGGCACATTATCACGCTGCCATGCAACAGCACCACCAGGAAGGCCACCCCGGTGTCGCACAGCAGCTGCCTCAACCGCTTGCGCCTGCATGCACAATTGCAGAGATGTTTGGCTGTGAGGCAGTGGTAGCAGGACAGGGAACGTCAACCTGCTGTTGCACAGCAGCCTGAGCCGGTTGAAACAGACTGGCCTGACATGTGACTCACAGTCAATACTCATGTCGATAAGCAATTGCAACAGCCCCTGGGCCTGCACATAGCTCTCTCTGTGGCACCCGTAGCATGGCTGCAAAGTAGCTCCTGATGCTGCTTGCGGCCGGTGTGGCTACCCACAGCTGTCTTCAGGGGTCTGCCTTGCACCCGTGCAGAGGCGTGGCTGTGGGACACACACAGCGTCACGCAAGCACCAATCCTGGGAGCCGCAGAGCAAACTATGGCACGTGCCTGCTGCTGCGTCTGCTGAGATACATGGTACAGGTGCCAGACAGAGCCTCCAGGCAATCAATGCCAAAGGAGCAGAATATCTGCAGGCAAAGGTGCCAGAGAGCGTAAGCATGCCATGGCAAAGTCTGGCAGCACACAAGGTCAAAGGCTCAGCACCATAGCAGCTGATGCTGCATGATGCACAGCGGCACATAGTCATGTGCAAACATCTTCATTGTGATCTGGAATGAACATGGTGCATACTGTCAGCATCATGGAGTGGCAGCAAGATACTAAAACAATGGCTTTACACAGCAACCATCAGGCTGCTCACTTTGTCAAAGATCTCCACAGCGGTATAGATGACGTGAAGCTTGAGAAATTCTGCAGATGGCATGGCACGTCACCTGCATGGAGATGTTAGAGGCATGCAGGCCACCAAGCGAGCTTCATGTCAGTCATTTGAGGGCCACTGCCATCTTAGGAAAGCTCATGAGCGTCATATAATCGGCCACGATGCTGGTCCACCTCGAGCAGCATCCTGTCACTGAAGCCAGCTGGAGTCAAGCAGGCGCCCTAGGCGGCGGCAGCCGCCTGATACTTGCGGTCAGACGCGCTGCTTGGATCTTTCACAATACCCCCACACAGAGATGGCTGTGCAAAAGCGCAAGGCAGACATGTGCACTCGTCCGTCAAGTGCAAGCGCGACAGGGCAGCAGGGATCCTGTGGAGCCAGTTTCAAGCCTTCAGTTTTACTTTGGGCTGCCGCTGAGCTGCAAAAACTGGCTCGGCGCGGGTGGCAAAATAAGTGCATCAAGCCCCGAGTGCCTCTCAACAGTGCGCCCCTCACGCCTCACCCTGAGTCAGGTCCTTGATCCAGAAGTACAGCACACCCACGTCGAGGTTGTACAGAATGAGCATGGCAGCGCCAAATATGGCCACGCAAATCAGGTCGTACAGCTGATCCGCGCTGAGCTGGCGCTCTGCTTTGCCGCCACCAGCAGATGACAACAATAGGGTTTGCAGCGCCAGCACTGCTCTGATAGGGAGGATCGTGAATATGGCCTGCAGGCACCAGGCTTGGGCTGGTCAGAAGGCTTGCTAGACCTTGAAGCGGTGTGGAGGGATGATGGGATGCACATGAGGGCGCGCGCAAGTCTGCATACTGTGCAGGCGGGGGCTAAACCTGACCCAAAAGCCTGCACTGCGAGCACACGTTTGGAATAAGCCAGCCTCTCTGGAGAGGCATGCGCCAGCAGCGCAGGACTGAGTCAGGCTCAGCACCACTAGCGCATGGCTGCAGCTGTTAGCAGAGGCTGCCTCATGCCAAAGATACAGGGCTTGAAGTAGGGTGTGCAATGCAAGGCTGCAGCTGCAGCCTACCAGGAAGGAGTCCAAGCAGAGCAGGAGCCCATACCAGAGCAGCCTCTCCAGTTGGTAGGGCACAAAGATCAATGCGTTGTACCTGCAATGACAGGCAGGATGTCTGAGGGAAAAAACGTGGGCAAACAGGCCTGCACGGAAGGCAAGGCGCGATCGACACCATGGCGCTGGATGCATTCAGCAAGGCTTGATCACCGAACCATCGATACCAGTTGCATGGCGTGCAAGCCATTTGTCGCAGATGCGTCTTTCTTGCAAAAGCTGATGAGCTCTTGTTGACATGACAGCACTCACACTCGGTCTCGTTCTGTCTGGCCCCAAATGGCATCTGCTGTGGGCCAGGAGGGCTCTGGTGCAAGCTCTGCTTTCAGGTATGCTGCAAAGCTCTGAGGGGGTTCGTCTGCAGCAGCAGCAAGCCCAAATGCCAAGCAGCACAGGCACCCAGTCAAGACTTGGCTCACTGCCGCGTCTGACAGCTACACACAGGGGGCAGCGCTTTCTGAGGGGCAGTATGACAGGCGCTGGCCAAGTCATACCTTCCAGCAACACGCTTCTGTGATGCTCATGTGCGCCAGAGACCAGATTGTCAGCATCAGGGAACCTCAACCTGCCGTGAGCGTACCTATATTGCACAGCTCAACTGACCTGCAAGTGTAGCACTTGGCGAGAAGGGCCGCTCTGCAGCTTGCAGACCTGCAGAAATGACAAGCCAGCATGCTGGATCCTGACATACCAAAGTGGCCTACTGATGTAGAATTTTGCCTCTTTGATGCACAGCGTGCAGGCAGATGGGGCTGCAACGAGCAGCCTCGGCTCTTGACCAGGACAAGTTGTAGGTGCCCAGGGTCACCAGGAAGCACCACCAGAAGAGAAGACAACAAGGGCTGGAAACTCAGAGTCCACATCCACTAAGACAGCACTCAGCATTTGATTTGCAGAGACGGGTGCCATCTGCCTGGCTTGCAGCACTGCTGCTGCATACCCAATGCTGCAAAGTTAGGCCTGATTTGGATGCCCCTCTGCCTGGTATGCAGCAGCCAGCGCTGGCCCATCCTAGGCTGGCCCTCCCACCTGACTTCCTGAGGTGCTCCTCCGTGCAGGAGACTGCCTGCTTCAGCGTTCGGGAGGGGGAGCCAAAGCGCTCTAAGCCTGCAGCAATCTTTGTCAGATGCGCTTGTTCACACAAAGGAAGCAGAAAGCACAGGCGCATGTCATAAGCAGCGCCAAAACCACTGGCACTGGAAGCCAACCCGCTGTGCTGACAGCAGCCCCTGCTGTGGACAACATGATCCAGGCAGCATGCAATGCAAACATGCTTGCAGTGCTGCTCCAGCAGACAGCAGATCCAGAGATGGGACAGGGCAGACGGGATGAAGGAGCCAGCAGCCAGCCTCATCTCTGTGAGGCTGCACTGCTTCATGGCTGGGCACACTCAGCAAGGCATGGGGGACACAGCAAGCCTGTAGGACCACAGTGACAACAGCCCGGTGAGCCTCTGATATAAGAGCAGACACACCTGCCGGGTGTCCAGCAGCCAGCCTTTGAGGGTTGCGCTGCTTCGGCGGGCCACTTGCTGGGGGCCCTGCTGCCCCATCAGACCCACTCCCTGGGCGGCTGCTGGCATCAGCTGCCATCTCAGCAGCTGCACCGACATCGCTGTTTGGCCGCGGTAGGGGCCATCCCTGGGCGTCACCCTCTGCAGGCACAATAAGGTTCATGGCCGCCTGAACTGCAATGCAATGCCAAACACTGGATAGGGACGCATACTGGCACAGGCCGCTGCCCCTCCCCCTGGGCCTTTGAGACACAAGGGGGCACAGACCACACACCCCGCTCATGCCACAGCTCTGGACAGCTCCTGGCGTCTGGCAACACCAGTGCTCAATGCAATGGCTGTCTGTGAGCTTCTGAAGGCATTTCTCACCATTTCTGAGCCCACCATCGGTTCCAGTGGGCCCCATGCTAAGCCTGCTCAGCTTTGGTGGCTCCGCCACCTGAGCTGCATCACTGGTGCTCCTCCTATGAGACAGCTTGCGAGTCTTGCGCTTTCGTGCCTTGGCACTCCCATCTGGTTGTGCTCCATTTTGCTCTTCAGACAGGGCAGCAAAACTATTGCTTCTGCTAGATGGCAGCATGCTCGTGATCTGAAGCTCAGTACATCAGCCAGTGATCCCTGGGAAGCGCTTGCCGCAACGCTGAGCCTCAGCATGTACCCAGAAGAGGCAGCCACAGATGGTTTGAGGCCAGCTTTCCTTCTTGCTGACATCCTTAATTCTAGCCCAGTTTTGCATCGATCTGAGCTCAGCTGCTGAGCACAACAAACACAGCAGCAGTACCAACAGCTTCAGCAAGGGTCTGTCGATACTAGGCCTGGTGTCTTTGGATCCCCATCTGGGCTCAAGGGCCTGAGAAGGTATCCATTCAAAGATCAAATGGCAGCCTAGCTGTGGTGGTAGCCATACTGACCTGGTGGCATGCCAATTCTGCAGCTGTCTTGGGCTTCATCAACTCAGGAGAGGCTTCAATGGCAATGCTGAACAACCTCTTTGGTAAGGGCAAGGCCCAGGTTGGTGATGTGGAGTTCTGGCATGGGCAGGAGCGTGCAGGGTGGCTCATGAAGCAGGGTGAGCAGGAGGCCCTTTCAAAGGGCTTTGAAAGCCTGTCATTGTACTCCTAGCTGATGCACACCTGGAGCTAGCTGGTCGGTGGGTAACACCCCTTGCAGGGGCACTGCAGACCGCAAATTATGTACCTGGCCTAGCAAGGCTCTCACTTTGGCCAGTCGTTGTGGTCCGTGCAGCAGCTGATGTGTTGCCATCCTCTTGCAACTCCTTTGGTACAAGGCTTCCGTGGGTCAGCATTGATGCAGTGCACTGCTGGCCGTGTGTGCTGCACATTGGCTGGCATTCTCAATGCAGCACCTACTATCTTCTCTAGTGGCAGTACTGAATGCCTATGCTGCATGCTGCAGGGGAGTTCATCAAGACCTGGCGCCGCAGGTGGGCACCCTTGCAGTACCAGAAGGCACATCTGCAGACATGGGGGGCACCTTGGCAGCGGCTCCAGACAAGCAGGCAGCATGCACCTCCTACTAACAGCCATAGCGGTGGCTGTTCCTGCTCAATGATGCTTCTTGATGTTGCACAGCCTGCTGCGCTGGGCCTCACCGTGGTTAGCTTGAACCACAGATTGTTTGTCCTGGTGCTGAGATGCAACCTCCGGGCAGCAGCGTTCTGCAAAGGCATGCTGCTGATTGCAGGTGGTTCATCCTGAAGCAGGGCAAGATTTTCTGGTTCAAGTCCGATGTTGTCACCCCAGTGAGTGTCTGCAAGTGCAGGCTGTGCTGCTGAGGAATTAGCGGCCAGCTCATGCCTCCTCTTTTTCCACCAACTTGCCAGTGCTAACAAGAGCCTCATCAGGACTATGTCACAAGAGTGTATGCACCAGATGGTTTCTAAGCAGTCTCATTGCCCTGCTGCAGGACTCCATTCCCAGAGGAGTTATCGAGGTGAGCCCTAGCATACTGCCATCACCTGCACAGCACCATTGATGCCCTCAGGCCCCCCAATGGCCTGATCAACGGCCTTGATAGCTGCCGCTGACAGCACAGCTTTCTCTGCGCCATGCAACTGTGCTCAGCAGCATGTTGCAGTGTGCTGCTGCCCTGCACAGTCTGGGGCCTTGTGCAGCCCCTGCTCACACTTTGCCCTGCAATGACACTCTGCGGATGAACCAGTGCCCTGCCTGTCAATGATGCCAGGCCAGCAGCTCTTTCTAAGTCATGCCCTGCCAGGCCATGCAGCAATGTACAGCCAGGGCCGGAGTCTCTTCAACAGGGCCTGGCCGCATCATAGTAACTCTGCATCTGCAACATCGTGAGCTGCGGATACCCTCCTGCAGGTGAACAAGTGTCTGTCCATCAAGGGCGCGGAGGATACTATCAACAAGCCGCATGCGTTTGAGCTGGCCACCACAGATGATAGCATGTTTTTCATTGCAGACTCCGACAAGGTGCTACCATGTTTTCTGCTGGGGCACCTTTTCTGTTATGTTGCGTGGAGCTGCACCTTAACTCGCCAATGCAGAGGCCTGTCTTGCTCGCACCATGTCCTGGTCTGCACTGCTGTGCGCTTTCAAGCGCATGACATCATGGAGCAGGGTTCTCACACTCTAGCAGCAGCTTGTTACCACAACCGACAGAGCAATTAGCGACCAGACCTGCACTGGCCTTGGATCCCAGGCAACCTTTAACAGACGCTTGCTGCCCTTCTGGGACACAGTTGATGCTGTGCCTGCTGCTGCACACAATTGAGATGTAACAAACAGGCTGTCCCTGTCTGCAGGAGAAGGAAGACTGGATCAATGCTGTAGGCAGGGCTATTGTGCGGCACTCCAAGAGGTATCTACATGTGCTTTCTGCCGTGTAGCAGCATTGCTGTTTGTGCCCACCACTGCCTCAGTGCTGGGGCACATGGCACTGCCTGAGAGCACGTCCTTGTGGCCAGCTTGAGGAACAAGGCAGGTGCAGACCCTGTTTCTATGTGCTGCAGCATGCTGGAGACAGATCAGGCAGATTACGACACGCAAGCTCACTGAGCGGCAGGCTGTTCATCGCCGGGGGTTACTTTCCAGCTCTGATTTGAGGCACACCTCACCCTTGTCTGCAGACACTCTTCACACGCACAGCTTTGCGCAGGACTCGACCAAACTGACCTCTGCTTTCAAAGTAAACGTACTGTGACTGACATGCTTGCTGTCCAGAACTGCCATGAGTGTGCAGCCCTGCCGGACCTGTATCCTGCAGCGTTGCTGCTTGGACTTGCCAGGTCAGGGCAGGCACTGTCTGATACTGAGTCATCCATGAAGTGGGAGGGTAAAAACCTGCAGCACTTGTTGATGGTAAAGTGTTCTGGATCATTTGGCTGGCAAAGTGCTAACGGGCTGCGCCTGCTGCAGCTCTTGCAGGCGCTTACTGCGGATGTGCTGCTTGTCAAGTTGGTACTGCAGTCTGGCTTGTTCCAAAAGCTGTGCAGACATGCGAGTTGGGGCCGGCGCTGCACTCAAGCGCATTGTATCCATCCTGTCCCCATCGTACTGCCCTCCGCCAGGACACAACAGCTGAGGCAGGTGCATGCGCAACTGGAAGGGTGCTGTCTGCTGCTCCAGGGTGGGTGGCGATTGCTGCTGTTGTGAGCCGCCCTCCTGACGCCCAACAGAGATTCCCTGCTGGCTTTGCTGCTGTGACTCAGCCTCGAAGCCATCAGCAGGGCGAGGCTGGTGCTGAAGTTGGCCATGCTGGCCCTGCTCCTCAGTGTCAGTGGGATCAAGTGACTTGGGGTAGGGTGACGCAGGCCGGCTGAAGGTGGGACTAGGACTGTGCTGCATGCGCAGCTTTAAGATGCCGGCATCCAGCTCCCTCAGCACCTGTTGCAGCTGGCTGTTGATGTCGCCGTGCTGCCGCATGTGCTGCTGCAGGCCAGCCTGAGGCGCAGCTGCAGTTTGCTGATAGGTCAGTGTTGCAGATGTGCTGGGCGTGGCAGCGGTCTGGGGGCGGGTCTGTGGTGCAAAGGCGGCTGCAGACCCCTGTGCCTGCAGGGAGGTGGTCGTGGCAGCGGACTCGGCCTCTGACCTGCTGTGCTGCACAGGCTCGTTGCTGCAGTGCAAGTTGGCACAGCTGGGGGCGAAGTGAGGGGACTGGGGCTCTGCCCTGCCCTGCTGCAATGGCTGCCTGCTGTGCAGCGAGCTGGCCAGGCTGAGGGACTGGGTCAGGGAGGCTTCGCTGCCCGCGCGGTGCCAGGCAGAGGGTGACTGGCTGGCCTGAGACTGCAGCTCTGCAATGCGCTGGCAAAGCTTGCCTTCAGTCTGCTTGAGGCAGCGCACCTGCTGCAGCAGCGCCTGCACCTGCAGGGGCATCATGTGTGCTTAGCATGCCGGCTTGAGGCAATCTCAATTCAACAGCACTGCGCTTGCCCCAAAATGCTGCAGGAGCGCCGGCACCTGCAGGGCCGGCACGTGGGCTCAAAATGTTGGATCAACACCAAGCTGAACAGATGAGGCTGTGTCTGATGCCAAGGCAGTACACATGGTGCGCACACAGGAGGACATGCCAGGTCAGCACACATGTGGACTGCTGCACATCATTGCTCAAGCCTTTGCAGGACTTTGTTGAGCGCACATGGTAAGCATCCGCCCACCTGACCGCTCAGCTGCTGCAGATCAGCTGACGATGCAGCCTGCAAAGCTCTGGACCCTAACACTCGACATAACAGAGCTGCCAGTTGCCCACCTGGGTGCTTAGCTGCTGCCGCTCAGTCATCCAGGCAGGTTGTGCGGCCCGCTCTGGCGACCTGGGACGAAGGTGGTGCAGCTGCAGAGCCTGGTATCGCTGCTTCTCAGCATCCAGCTCTGTCTTGATCTGACGGCTGCGCTGCTGCTCAGAGCGCAGCTCAGCCTGGGCGCTGGCAACCTGCAGCAAAACACGACCCGCTCAGCAGGTGCATGCACAATTATCTAAACTAGCAATTTCCAGTTGGCACAACAGGCTACCTGCATATCTGCCTGGTCGCTGTCAGTCAGCAGGAAGGGAGTCAGGGCCCAGCAGTGAAACGACAGCACACGGGAAAGGGCTCAAAGATGGGATGGCGGCCGAGGTGCATGCTGCACATGCTGAGCCAGTGCTCCTGATGGTCTGCTTGACCACGAACCTGCGGCTCCAACGACCTGATGCTGGAGGCATGGCACCACATCAGCAGGTACCTGGCATACCTGTGTCGTCTTGACTGCAGGTCATCATGACGAAAGCCACAGAAGCTAGGGGTCAGACTTCGGCCCAGGCTCATCTCCGGTGCTTTGGCACCTATGAGGTCTGAATGATGGCCTATCTAATCGCATGTCTCATGCAGACAGAGTCTGGACTAGTGCCAAGGCCGCTCGGCGCTTCTGCTGCAACTTCTACATCCTGGCATGACCACGCTGATTGCGCACTGCGTGCACAACCATGCTGTGGTGGCTTTCCTGTTCCTCTGCAATGCAGGCCATGTATGTTGCATATTCAACGCACCTGCTGCTCTAGCGCCCTGACAGCTGCATGCGTGCCCCGCAGCTCCCACTGCAGCTGCTTGAGCTGCTGCCTTACTGGGTCAGCACGCTCCTCCCACAGGGCTGCCTGCGCCTGCAAGGCCAGGACACTGCAGGTCAAGCCAGTCACTGCACACTTCACATGGTGGTGTTGGTGCATCCTCCCATAGGGGCGCCTGTGTCCGCAAAATAAGAGCTGAACCGGGCTGGCACACTTTTGCACCGCACATCACTGTGATGACAGGGTGGGCCTGCCCTCCCGCCGGGCTGCCTGCACATGTAGACAAGTCTCTCGAGAAATCCGACATGCAGTGGTTCTTGACAGGTGCCGTCTCTTGATGAGTAGCATCTTTGGCAGAGGGCCAATGAGCCTGCTTTGTGTGGACCAGAAGAAAAGCGGCTGCACCGACGTCCGGGCAGACTCCTAGGCGCTTGCACTGCAACACAGGCCATCTTGCTGTTCCTGCTTGAGCACTGCCTGCAGCTGGCTGGGCCCTGCTGCTGCAGCCTGGTAGCCACTAAAAAGCTGCACAGCCCACATTGCTTGCCTGGTCCAGCTGGTCCCCAGGGCAGCAGACAATGCCCACACCTGTTCAAGCTCTGCCTGCAGCTGTCTGCGCTGTTGGCTTTCCTCAGCCAGCCTGCTCCGCGCCGTGTGCAGCTGCTGCTGCAGACGCTGCACATCCATGGCAGCCATCTCAGCCTCCAGCCTGCAAATCAGCATGTTAGGTGGCTGCCTCCATCTGCCGATTTCCCCAGCAGCAACCAATGCATGCCAGCATGCTGGGTTCAGCAAGGCCACTTCAACTCAGACTGCCAGCCACAGTCTGGTGTCCCTGCTGAACGCCTGCAGCAGTTGCACTGGGTTCAGCCGCACTGCCCCAAAAGGCCTTGCAATGTGGGTCAGACAAGTACAGACTGCATGCAGTATGAAAAATGGCTTGGCTGCTGCAGAGGGGTTGCATGCCCTCTTGCTGGCCATGGGGCCTGCTGGAGCTTCACCTTGCTTTGTACTGCCCTTGTGAGGTGCATGCAAATGCAGAATGTTGCTGCATGCTTGCAGCTCAGAAACAAGGCAGGTAGGGGCCACCATGTCTGTGTGCTTGCCTGAGCTTCCCCTCACGATTCACTGCGCTCCTGAGGCGCTCCCGGATATGCTCAGCTGCTGCGCCACCATCTACATGCTGGCCCCCTGGCAAGGGGCTCAGAACTTCTACAGAGTGCTGGACATCGTCAGCCTCCGGCCCTGCAGCAGATGAGCGCAACTTAGGCACACAGTAATGCTGCGGCTTCCATGCATCCGGAGCAGGAGCAAAGTGCACCTGTGTGGCAGCTTCACCTCTGACAGCTCCACAGTCAGAGGTGCCTGCAGTTGTGCTCTTTGCATGCAAAGCTTTTTCAGCTGCAGGCAAGGTCTGCGTAAGTGGACTTAAGCTGCAGCTTCAATCCTATCTGGACCTTGACAGGCTCATGTAGCACACATGACCTGCTAACCTTCAGAGTGTTTCAGGTGTGGCGCAGGAGCCAGCGGCCACAGGCGGCGCTGATGCTGAGGTGTGGCGTCCCAGCCAGGTGCCTGGCTTGCCAAGGGCTCATGGGACAGATCAAGTGCAGACAAGGGGCGGAGGCGCCTGGGATGCTGCTGCTGCCACTTGCCCCAGCCAGCCTGCATCTGCTCCACGGTGGTGCGCAGCTGCTTGTGGCTGTGCTGCCTGCCATGCCATGCCTGCCATCAGAGAGAGCTGTCAGATGGTTCCACAAATGAATCAGACGGCCTTAATGGCCTCCTGGGAGCCTGGTGTGTGGCACCATAAAGTTTGGCACATCAGACAGCCTGGCACCCACTTTCATTAGAAATGCAATGGAGGCCAACAAGAAAATTGCATGCTGCTTGTTGCGATGGGGACTGCACCATTCACAGTATGTCACCTGCCAAATATGCCGCTGCAGCAGCTGCAGCCATTTAGAAAGGCTCACTTGCAAGGAGAGCCTTGCAGAGTAGCATGCAAGCTCGTCAAAGAGACTGGGCGCACACCATGCAACGCAGCGCAACAGCAACACGGTGAGCAATATCGGAGGGCGCTGCCTGTTGGGTATGAGACCAGTATGCAGTAGACTGCATGTCACAATTTCCCATTCTCAAGGCACTTTGTCACCTCCGGCTGATGCTCATCAGGAGCAGTCCCCTGCGGCCGACGCCAGCTGCCCAGGGCAGGCATACTGCCACGCAGGCTGCCACCTCTGAAGTGCTGCCGCTGGAATGGGCCCCTGGCGGCGCTGCCCTGCTCAGGACCCGCACGCGGGGGCTGGGGCTGTAGCAAACCATTCTCTTGGTGCAGCTCCATGGCCTGGCCGCCAGCAGACCCCTGGCTTGCTGGCACCGGTGCAGTCTGCTGCAAGTCAGCGTCCAGAGCCTGCTCCTGCAGCTGCCAGTCTCCCACAGCATCGCTGCCGGCCTCCACAAATGGCGTCCTGCTGTCTTCCTGGCTGCCAGCTTGCGACGGCAGACCCACTTCACTGCCCCTGCGTGGGTTGGCCCTGCGGTGCTGCCCTGCTGCAGGGTCTACACTGTCGCCCAGCTTGCCATCCTCAGGAGTGCTGCTGGCAGGCGCCTGAGGCAGTGCCTGCAGCTGCTGGGTGGCAGGGATGATCTGAGACATGCGGGGCCTGGCTGGCGGCGCTGCCGGCTGCAGCGACTCCTCCAGAGCTGACAGCTGCTGTGTGATGGCCGACAGCGTGGCCTGCAGCCTGGTGGGCTCCACACCTGACGGAGCACTGCGAGACTCATAGGCTGACAGTGTGGGGCGCAGCCTGCCTGGCGGCCGGGCGGCAGGAGCAGGGTGGCTGCGCTCCTCTGCCAAGGTGCCAGCACAGATCTCTGGATGCTGTGCAGGATCCGGCGGCTGCGCACTGCTGAGCATGCCTGTAAGCGCGGCGGGTTTCCAGTCGTCTAGCTGTGCACCAGCATGCTGCCCTTGCAGCCCTGCTGTGGTGCTGCTCTGTGCGGGAGCTGGAGCCAGCTCATGCGGCCCTGCTGTGGCCTGCCAGGCAGCAAAGGACTCCTGCTCAGCAAGCTCAGGTCCCTGACTTTGCAGCGTCCCAGCAACAAGCTCCCCATTGCTGGCATGAGCAGTATCAGCCAGCATGGTGGTGCTGACTGAGGCCCTAGAAAGGACCGAGCCTGCGAGGAGGTCTTCCAAGACATCCTCCACATCACCATACCTACAAGTTGGATGAAGCCCTAAGTCAGATGGCACATCAACCAGGTGTTGAGTTGGACATGTTTGCATTGCACATCAAGTGCTCTCTGATGCTAACATTCAGAAGCACAACTCAAATCATCTGCAATCATACAAAGCTTGGTGCTTTGAGTCAAGTCAAGAAGACTGACAGCTCACCAGGACGTGTCTGATGCCATTGTGCTCAAGACTGTTTTGGGAAAGATAGGACAACAGTAGGCTTGCTGTCCTTCCAGCCGCGGTGTTGCAGCTCCACCAAGACCTCCTGCAGGTGCAGGAACTGCAGGGTTATTGCATATCAATAACATCACTGCTGCTGAGGGCGCATGAGGCATGCCTGCTTTGATGCAGGCTTGGGCTTGGCGACTGATGGCATGCCCGCTGCCTCAAGCTTGGCCAGTAGCAGGCTCCACATCGACTTCGACGGATCCTGTTGTGCTGGCAGACGTTACAGGACGACTCAAAAATGGCGCGGATTCGTGACCTAGAGGCTTGCATTGAAGGTGGCATGTTCTCTCAGCTTCGCATCAGATGTGCAGGCTGCAAGGGCGGCATCCAAAGGGATGCTCCGCCTGTCACAACCTCAAGTGTCTGGTACTCTCTGTGCTGAGCTCATTGCTGCCTGCAGGAGCTGATGGCAAGGACCTCCGACAGCTGCTGGCTGATCTGCCTGATGGCCCGTGAGGAGACACCCAGGGCATGAAGGCAACCAAGGCGCTGAACATGCACCATGCAGCAGATTTCCAGTGGTAGTAAGCTGTTGCTGCGAATCTCAGCTCTGGGCCAGCGCCTGACGTAATGCAGCTGCCTTCATAAGCCTCCCCGGGCCTGGCTGGCCAGCATGACCACGCAGGTCAGCCTCTATGGTGGCTGTGAGTACGGGGAACGCCCGCCGCCACTGCAGTGAGCTTCGGTGCCCCCACCCAAGCGACATCAGTTTTGAAGCGCTGGCCCAGCACAACAACCCAGAATTGACAATAGCCCAGGACCTGAGGCCAATGCTTTGAATCTGCTCCACGCCAATCTGCTCTGGCAAACCAGGGACCTCCATCCCAGAGCCAATGCTCCTCACCCCACCTTGACAGACAAACTGGTTGCCAAAAGTCAGTTTGCAACCGGCTATCCTTGCTGTGAACGCCTTGACAGTGCTTGAGGACCTGACGTTGTCTGGCATCTGTGCAGTAATCAGAGTGTCGATGTGCCTCAGCAGGCTCTTGCATAACACATGAGCAGCAGGCTTTGGCTTACTTTCAGACAGATGTCCGCATCCATGGCTGACAGAGCTGGTACCCAAGTAAGTCACCCTGGTTGCCTAGCCAGGCATCTGCAGCTGTCAGTGCGCCTCCACGTTGCTCCAACATGTCATGTGCCTGTGCAGCTTTCCTGGCAAATACTCCAGCAGCTGTGGCCATGTCTGCCACCGGCGTGGCCAGTGTCACTCAATAGATAACATCTGGCTGGAATGTCGTGGTCACTCACAGTGTTTAGAGCATGTGTAAGTCAGTGACCAGGTTACAGGCATCGGCAGGCATTCCATCATCACCGTTCCTCTTACATTCTTGTCCAGCCTGGCCAGAGACCTTGCAAGTCGTTGACTGCTCACTGTGCCAGTCATTGCATCCGTGAGGATCAGCCAATCGCATCGGCTTTATGTGAGAAAACGCGGTAAACCTGATCTTCACAGAAAACTGCATACTCAAGCCACCAGCAGTGGATGGCATCGACAGTTGATGCGGTCAGATACTGTCCTTGAGGCATGTGCTCTCCTTGGTGTCTCCTAAGAAAAGCCTCACTTTCCACCTGTGTGCATTCCCAAGAGCACTTTCAACTGCAGGTTCCACATCCATGATGTGTGCAGAGTGGTACTCTGCTGGAACAGGGCGGCTGGTGACAGTGCTGCTGTGCATCTCCTGCGCTCTTACAGGTAGAGGCTGCCGCTGATGGTAACCTGCCGGGTTGCACCACAGGCCATGCAGCTCCTAAAGATCTCTTCCTTTTTTTACAGCATGGGATGTAATGAGGTGCGGCTCCTGCACAACCGCAGACAGGCAGCAGCCTGTGCACCATGTCCTGGACGTCTTCGCAGCGTGAGTTGCAGCACAGGCAGACTGCATCTGCCCTGGCAGCACTGTCCCTGGCTTCAGTATGTAGACTTGTGGTTCACAGCACCCATGAGCTGAGCAGGCTGCTCAATGGAGCAGAGCCGCATAAAATTGCGTGTCATGCATTGCTGCTCGGTGGCAGCGTGGGGCATGCTACCACCTGGAACCCTGCTACGTGCAAAGGCTGCACACTTCACGCCTTGTGGTGGTGCAGGGGCTTGTGCACCTGCGGCAGGGGAGTCATGTAGCCTGCTCAGTACCTTCAACTAGAGCAGAGCCACCTGCACAGCTTGATGCCATGCTATGCCCCATTGCATCTTGCGAAGCACTTTTGCACCACAATGTGCAGGACCCACTGCCATTCTGTGGCCGGACTTCACGCCCGCTGCGAAAGATGCCACAGCAAGAGAGACAGCATGCTGGTGCCAGTCGTGATGCTCCCTTGTGCTGCCTGCAGCCTGCCCCGGACAGCGGCCTATCCTCGTTTGGCAGACCAGCTGCAGCGCATCATGATTCGGGGCACCATGCAGCAGCTCAAGCATGAGATGAGCAAGCCAACAGGCAGCATCCCCCACATCATGAACTGGGTCTACTATGGGCCTGAAGGCACGCTGTTCAATGCCACTAAGTCTGGCCGCATCAACAACAGGAGCATGAACTCTTGCATCCTGGCACACAGGTAGGATAGCGGAAGCATTGCCTTGTTTGTTGGCCTTGCTTAAAAATGTGCGCTGCAGAATAAGGAGCCAGGGAGCATCAGCAACCAGCGCAACAGCCCTGCATCCTGGGTTATAAGTTGCACTTTCTTGGTCTGCTGAAATCCAGGACTTGCTGCGACTGATATTGGATGAGTGATGTTGGTTCCAGGAATGTTGGTCTCTGCTTGGCAATTTTCAGAACTTGAGCGCGTGCAGCCAGAGCCACAATACAGGCAAGGGGCTCTTCAAGCAGCCTGCAAGCGACCTGGCCGTCAAAGCGTTGTTGGCTTCACTTTGTGAACAATGCTCAACACAGGGCCAGATTCAGGTGGTGGCAAGGCATGCTGATGCAGTACGCTGCTGTTGATCGGGGCTGCGTAGTGTCAGCACTGCAGTCTGCAGGGGATGTGAGACAGAGCCTGCTCCTTCACTGGCAGGAAGGTCAACAGGTGGCATTGCTGCTTTAAAGCCCCTCACACTATGAGGACCTTCACAGCTCGCATGTGATGAGTGTTCATAGTTGCACTGCACCATGGCAGCACCGTAGCAATGGTACTGCTGAGTGGTGTTTCTGACGCTTCATGCTTTTCTGGCTTTCACAATGGTGTATGTTTCGCAGGCACTGGGTTCACCTTGCTTGGGACAATCTGGCCCTTGAGACTCTTTTGCATCAGCACTACCCCCAGCTGCTGCCCACCTTCAGTCGCTTGAAGCACACCGTCATGAAAGGAGACATTGGCAGATACTTGGTGCTTCACCAGTGAGATGCTGCCACCTGAGAGCTGCTATCTTGTCGCAAGCCCTTGTCTGTACTCTATTGTGCTGCTGTGAATGACCATTTGCCCCATGTGGAAGTTGCTGCATTGCAGACACCGTTCTTGTGCCCTCTCTCAGGACAATGCGCTGTGCTCTGCAGGGTTGGGGGCATCTATCTGGACACAGGTAAGTGCTTGGCGGATGCCTGTAGACATCAGTCCAGCTGTTGTGTGCTTGAGCCTGTGAATTGTCTGGCTGATTTGCTCACTGGCCCTGCACTGGTGGGTGCTGGAGCTTCGGGAATCGGCCTTGCTGCCTTCCAGCATCAGGTTTTGCATGTGGTTGTCTGAGCAGGGGTGTCTAAGCCTGTAGGGGGACCGGCCTGCCAGGCCTGCTGACTTGACTTCGTATGCCATGGTTTGCAGACATAGAGTGCTACACAGCAGTGGACACCATGCTGGAGGGGGCAGATGTGGTTCTTCAGGGCACCATAGTGGAGGGCGCCAATAACCTGGCCATGGCCTCGCGCCCTGGCCAAAACTTCTGGAAGACAGCCTGGAGCCTGATCGAGCAGCGCAGCCAGAACTTCTCTCTGGTAGACAACGTCCTGCTCCTGTCAGGGCCTGACTCCCTCAGTGATGCACTGCAGTCATTCCTGAACCTTGGAGCATTCTACTGGCAGAAACGGAATGGTGACAATGTGGTGCATGGAGACACCATCAGGGTCTGGCCAGCAGGGACCTTCATGTGCCCCTGCTTCCTGAGCGACAAGTGAGTTTTTTGTCATGCGGCTCTGCATGCCACCCTGCCAGTTGCTGGGATGCACCATGAGATCTTCTTGGTGGGAGGTGCAAGGTCCTCGAGCCGCGTGACAATTTCAGAGTTGTGCATGCCCAGCTGCAGCAGGGCTAAGACTGCCGTGGCAGCACTCTTCACTCTGCAATCGGTTGTCTGCACAGGAGAAATGGCGCTGCATTCTGTGGCTGGCAGCTCATGTGATGTGGCTTCCCCCCGCAGGTGCTACAAGAACTTCACCTTGCTCCACCAACAGTACAAAATCCCAGACAATGTTACAGGCTTGCACAGATTTTCAGGAACCTGGCACGTGCCTGGGGTCAATTGATGGCACAGCCCAGCTCAGGGCTTAAGCATGCATCAGCTGCAGCACGTCATCAGATAGATACTGCCCTCAGGTGCAAGATGGCCCAAATGTAAGAGAGGTGCAATGGGGAGTGCTGCTTTCACAGGGTGATGGGGATCCAGGAGGTGTAGGGATGCATGGCCTTGTACTCCAACTCAGGCAGCACATAGACAGCCTGGTACCACCATGTGAAAGCCGCACAGACAGCTGCAGGTCAGGGCAAGGAAGCAGGTCAAACAGTATGCAAGGGGACAGCAATGCTGACTGCCAATCAGGGATGGCTTGCAAAGCTGCAGGTGCATGATTGCTGGGTGGAAACAACACAGACAGCGTTGTCCATGACAAAGCCAGGGCCAGGGTCAGAAGCAACTGCATGTGCTTGGAGTGAGCAGCCAGAGATGAAGGCAGTGTCTAGTGGCAGACAAAGCAGCTAGCAAGGCAGATGCTTGGCCCCTCACTTGGGCTCATGATCACACTGCCACCTGCCTGGCCTACAGGTGGCAGATTCCAGCTACGCCAGCCTTGCACTGAATACACAAAGCCTACCTCCCCTGCCACAATCCCTGTCTTGACCAGCAGCCGGGTCTGCAGGTTGAGCTTGTCAATCTTCTGCAGCATGCGCTCTCCCCAGGGGTGCAGGAAGGCACACAACATGCCATGGATCCAGACATATCTGTCCAGGGACGATCTGAAGTACCACTCTGCACACCAGGCAGGCACGAGCTGTATTGGGCAGTCACGACAGGTTGCAGAGGGCAGATCAGCGTGCAGAGCTGTTGTATGTTTGAATGCCTTCACTGCTTTGTTGCTGCCCTGAACATGGACGGCAGCATGCAGACCTTTTGCAGCCAGCAGCAGTGTGTTACCGGCCACGCTGCCATCATGTCCCAGCAGGCAAAGCCCAATTGAGGCCAGCACCCTCGAGTCCTTCCTTGTCGGAAGCAGTGGTCTGCTGGCAGACCTCATTCCAGCAATATTCACCTGCAATACGGTCCCTGCAGGTAGCTCCAGTGCAGGCAGGCTCAATCTCAACAGCAGCAATGCCCATCAGTAGCAGATGAACACCCATTTCATGCAAGGAGAAGGTTGGCCACTGGTGGCCCGTCCCATGAGCAGCACTGCCTGTATGCAGCACTAGCCTGCTTGCAACAGTGGTGTGGCCCTCCCATCAGCAGCAGTGGTCAGCGCCACCTGTCAACAGTGCCCCGCTCGCAACAGGGACATGCACCTTACATCCACAGCATGGCCTGCATGTAGCCAACTTTACTGAACCACATGTGTGCCCAGCACGCTTGCGGCCCAATGTGTCAGCAACATTGACTTGCGCGCAGGTTGCCTGCCAGTGAGCAAGCACAAGCTGCAGTTGCAAGAAGGCTTATGCACTCCACTCACTTGAACAGAATGACGGCGTTGGATTTGTTCAGGTGATTTCCCGCGCCCAGAGTGAGGTACAACATCACGGTGAACAGGGTGTGCATGGGACAGATGTAGTACAACATATAGCTATTGTTGAGCACAGTGCAGACACGGATCACAAGGAAGTTGAGGCGCCACATCATCCGACAGAACCTGCAGGGGGAGGGGCATGCTCTGGACTGAATTAGTCGGCCTGCTCCCAACAATCACCTGATAGAGCCTCGGAGAGACATACAACAAATGCAATAGTAGCTAAGTGCTCGGCCACAGCCAACATCCTACCAAGCAGCTGCAGGAGCACAGCCATTGCATCCGCCTTCAAAGGTGTGCTGAACCACTGGCTGAACTTTGGCAAACCCCAAGGCCCTCACAGCAACACAAAGTGCTGGGCCTGCCCACCTGCCCTTGCTGAAATCGTCGGACCTGTGGTAATAGCTGAAGTTGCCGTATCCTATCAGCCAGACATAGCCGGCAATGAACACTCTGATGGCATTGCACACTTCTTTGGCATCAAAATAATGTTAAAGGAGGAAGAGGACCTGCAGAAGAGACAACAGCACCCTTAGTCAGCAGTGCAGAACCTTCTTTCCCCAGCTCTTGAGAGCATGCAGCCACCTGGTAGGCATCCCCTTCAGCTGACCTCTGCTGCCTGGAGAATGTGACAGTACAACATAAGCTCACAAAGCTGCTGTCAAAGGCAACCATGACCGCCTGCCAGAGGTTCACAAAAGTTGGCAGCTTGCCAGGGGCACACCAGAAAGGCTTGCCTGCATCCAGCCCTTCCATTCCTCTGTCTGCTGCCGGTTCAGCAACATGGGCGTCCTGCAGGGCTTCAGCGAGGTCCACCCAGCCACCAATGTGAGCGCCACAAAAGATGAACCCCAGCACGTCGCTGCTGTAGCTTTTGGTATTGCGAGGGAAACGCCTGTGCGGTCTGCTCAAATGTACCACAGCATGATGGTCCCCAGCTCCACGCTGCAGGAAAGCAGATGCATAGCGCCCCTTGCATGCAATTTGATGGATGAACAACTCCTCACAGGCATAAAGGCTGGCAAGTCTGCTACTGAGCAGGCATGCTGCTGCTTCTGTTTGCTGACATGAATCCATGAATCCCAGGAGCATCATTTGCCACACCGGGGCCGCCCTCAGCGGCCTGCTGCTCAAATGTGGCGCATGAGGCTCTACTGCAGTCTGCTGGAGGCGACTCTAGCTGCTGCTGTACAGCTGCTAGACCAGTTGGTCCAGGGCAGTCAGTTGTGTAACTGCCCTCTGCAGGCTGGCAGACCCTCCTTGCCCACATTCATCACGCAAGCTGCCGACCTCGAGGACCTCCCCTGTAGCAGCAGATTGACATCATGCTGCTGCTTATCGGCCTATAGTTGCTTCTGCAGTTGCAAGCTGCTGCTGCTGGCTGATCTGCTGACGTTGCTGGGCAACATGTTGCTGCACGCTGCTGATTGGCGCCTGGCCATCACTCGTTGTGGTTGTAGACATGGTGAGCACCAACTGGAGGAGTTCTGTAACATTGCATTTTTGCATCTTGCTGTCAATTGACAGATAGTCAGCTGGTGCGGCGGGGCTGCTCCGGGTGGAACATCGAACAAGCAGTTCGCCACCCTCAAGTATGCTAATTGAATTGCTAAATGCTTGACAATCATGTGTATGTATCCCAGATGCTGATGCCTCTGCGTACGCATCAGCGTGCCATTCAGGCAAGCGCTGGCAGGCCTAGTGGTCAAATCAATTAGGGGGACCTGCACAAACCTGCCGTCTTCGGCCTAGGCGCCCTAAGCCAGTTCCAGTCAGTGCTGCAAGACATCAATCTTTCCCTTCCTGGTCTGCTGACTATCACCATTCCAAGCAATCTGGTGGTAACAGGTGGAGCAAAAACTTCATTACAGCAAGTGCTGAAGACCCCAGTGCAACATCCCAAACACATAACTACAGATATCAGACAGATACATGTGTGGCGCCTATCATGAGAGCAGGCCCCTCCTGGCTAGAGGTGGGGTTATTGATTGTATCAGAGGCTGACTGAAATTCATGCATTCCCTCACATCTGAGCAGCATGTAAGCACCTGCTAGTTGACTCCCGCCACGTGCCAGGACCCCTGAAACCTGTGCAGGCCTGTGACATTCTCGGGGACCTCATACCTTGAGTGCATCAAGGTCATATTTCCATAGCACTCATCATTCAGGAAGCAGGGGCACATGAAGGTCCCCGCCGGCCACACCCTGATGGTGTCTCCATCTACCACGTTATCACCATTGCGCTTCTGCCAGTAGTCTGCTCCAAAGTTCAAGTAAGACTGCAGAGCGTCACTGAGGGAGTCAGGCCCTGATAGGAGCAGGACATTGTCGACCAGGGAGGCGTTTTGGCTGCGCTGCTCGATGAGTCCCCAGGCCGTCTCCCAGAATCTTTGGCCAGGGCGTGAGGCCATGGCCAGGTTATTGGCCCCTTCATATGCAGTGGCCTGCAGGACCACATCTGCCCCAACCAGCATGGTGTCCACCGCTGTGTAGCACTCTATATCTGCAGAGGCCAGCACAGGGTGGCAAGTTGAGTCCTTCAGTGGCACATCATTTCCTGCGTGGGCACACATGAGACCTGGAAGGTGCAGGCACTCTGCTGGAAGCTCAAATGGGTGACAGCAGCCAGCCTGAGGTTTTCCCAGGGCAGATGCAAGCAGGGATGCATGTCTTCAGCACCATCTTTGGGCTCGTGATAAGCAGATGCAGGCAAAAGGTGTGTCAGCCAGCACATGACTTGGGACTTGGTGATGTTTCTGGCCGAAGCAGGCCTGTGCGCCCCACCTGTGTCCAAGTAGATGCCCCCGACCCTGCACAGCAGGAACCCTCGGTCAGCTGCAAACAGGGACACAGACCGTTGCTCACAGCACAAGCAGCTTGAAGGCAATCCCCACATTTAGCCTCAGAGAAGGCCAGACTGTGGTTCATAGTGTGAAGCCAATGAAAAAGAAGCAGCGCAGGCCAATGGCAACTTACTGGTGAAGAGCAAGATATCTGCCAATGTCCCCTTTCATGACCGTGTGCTTCAGACGGCTGAAGGTGGGCAGCAGCTGGGGATAGCGCTGGTGGACAAGAATCTCGATGGCCCTGTTGTCCCATGCTAAATGAACCCAATGCCTGCAGGCACCAAGCCACATGTGCGAGAGGGCCAAGACAGAGGGGTGTTTTACTGCTGACTGCCCTCTTGTGGGGCAGCATGGGATGCAGGATGAGGCCACCTCCTGCAGGCTGGTACTGTGAAGACCACATCCACAGTAGCACTTGGATTGAGCACGCTCTGACACCCCTTTTTTTGGCAGTATACTGTGCTGAGCGGCTTGGAGTGATGAGGCGAGGCTGATGCCACACAAGCTCATGCTTTGAAGACTGGTATGGGGAGGCTGCAGTTCTGCTAAGTGAATCGCAGCCATTAGATGCTGAACTCAGTGCATCCTCTCACCTGTGAGCCAGAATGCAGGAGTTCATGCTCTCATTTCTCATGCGCCCAGACTTGATTGCACGGAACAGCGTGCCCTCAGGCCCGTAGTAGACCCAATTCATGATGTGGGGGATGCTGCCGGGTGGCTTGCTCATCTCGTGCTTGAGCTGCTGCATGGTACCCCGGAACATGATGCGCTGCAGCTGATCCGCCAGACCAGAGTAGGCAGCTGTCCGAGGCAGGCTGCAGGCAGCACAGGGCAGTGTCAGGCAATGTGCGATTGTCTGTATGATGGCCTTTCTTGGCAGGCTGCAAGCAGCAGCTGCACGATGTCGTTCCTTGGCAGGCTTCAAGCAGCACGGGGAAGTGCTCAGCTGTCATGTGATGCCCTTCATGGCTCCAACACCCCCACCTACCAGCTGCATGGAGATCAGGTGTCCGGCCGTGCTCTGTCTGCAGGGGCAGCTGTGCTTGAAGATGCACAGGGCAGCTTGAAATTGTGAGTCTTGTGTGGGGAACCGCTGCAGTGCGATAGCTGTCTATGCCAGGCTGCTAAGAGCACAAGGCTGAAGTGAGTGCTGTGCGATTGGCATCCTCACTGTGCTGCTGTGGGCTGCGCTGCCGTGGGGCACCACTGCCAGGCACAGGCTGCATCAGTCAGGTTGAGATGATGCCCCACGTCTCTATGGCAGGGCAGCACAACACAACTCCAGTCTGGCCTTGCTGTGCCGTCCGGCTGTGTCCATTGCGGCGTGCTTCACAGCCGTGTACGATGCTGTTGCATAGCAAAGTGCCACTTCACACCAGCACCAACTCACGCCGCAAAGATGTCCTGTACATGGCCTGTCAGCGGCGCCTTGTCAGCGGCCTTGCACGTGCTGCACATCATCAGGTCCCAGACTGCAGAGAGCACAACATCCCCATCAAAAGCTGCATGGCAACAGAAGCAGGCAGACCAAAATGCGCAGGAACCTGTGAGTGTGCAGGCAATGCACAGGAATGCTGCGATGAGCCATCCCTTTCCCACTGGATTGAATTCCGCCCCTCCCATGGGGAGAGCCTGATCCTGCAGCGCAGCGCAACGACAGGTCTCGATCATGCTGTGCATTTCGCTTGATTGTCAGGATTGCAGCCACCGAGCAGGTACCGCGCAATGAGAAATAGCAACAAGGTGCAGACCTTGCTATGACCAGCTCTTTCTATGCGCTCGTTCTGAAGGCAGCGGCGAGGGTGTGGCTCTAGAACAGCCTGTTGGCGTTTGACTTTGACTGCGAGCTTAGGCAATGCGAGACTGGGAGGCCACTGACAGCAGAAATCCCAGAATGCGATGGCAGGCGGTGACATTGACATGCGCCTACTGTAGGCACAGCTGGACTGCCAAGATTTAGAGGGCAAGCTTATAGGCTTTGGTGTAAATAGCCATCCTGAAGCAACAGAAGGTGAGCAATTCAGGAAAGGCTGGGGCTGCTTGCGAGCACAGTACTGACTACCCGGTGTGCTACAGGACATTCTTTACGAAGTACCTGCTGCTGCTGACAACTTTCATGTTGCTGGACCAGACAATGCCCAGCTGAGCTGGGCAACCATATGCGCAGCGCAGCGCCTTACACGACAGATCACCCTGAGCTCAAATTTTAAGATCCAACGGGCAAGGCATGGTGGATGCAGATTTGGCCTGATGCACAGCTGGCAGACCTTCACCTTGCTCCTGAAAGCTCATGTTGCATATGCGCCGCATGAAGTGCTGGGGCCCTCTGCACGGCTTCTGCTACCGTGCAAGGCTAGCAGCGTTGATTTACAGTAAGTGGCCAAGAGGCTTTACTTCAAGCGTGCGCTGCCATGCCAGCTCATCTATCTGAAGTCCTGCCTGATCAGCACAAGCTGGAAGGATGTGAGTTGCCCCTTCCATGAAGCTGCCTGATGGACGGGCTCCAATGAGCTTCTTGGCTTAAGAAGCATACCTCCCTGCCTCAAGGCAGACGATCTCCTATGGGCAGACAGTCACAGATTTCACACTGTGGCTTTGAGCAATCCATGTGCCACCTTCCACTCCTGCCATCAATGATGGCTGGTATAGCCACGCAACACAGCAGTCCAAATCAAATCTTGAATTCATGAAAAAGCATTCTGGCCTGCACTGAGCCTCAACAGCTCCAGCTGCAGGGGTACATGTGCTGGAACTGCACAACAGCTCCTGGCAACCTGTCGTATTGATGTACCACAGGGAGCTTTGCGTCCTGCAGGATGGCAATGTCATGAAACAGCATCACTGGCAGCAGTGCTCACACTTGGTTGTGCCAGGCTCACCGTTGGCGTGTACAGACCATCTGGCTTCTGAATGTAGTTGGCATGCTCTCCTTGCAGCATCCCCACCGTATAAACAGTGCCATTGTTAGGCTCAACCACAATTTTGAAGTGTATGAGGTCCGGCCGCTCCTTGCTCAGGTACCACAGGATGTAGTTGAGCATGCCTGCAAGCATCTCAGGCAACAGGTGTCAGCAGATGGCCTATGAGGTCAACTTCAAAAGCACTGCTCACAGGATTCAATGTGGGTGGCCTCCTCACCCTGATCAGCGCCAGCACCTCCATACTCTGTGAAACACACTGGCTTCATGATGAGCTCGTCAGTCACAACCTTGTAGGCCAGCTTAAGGAACTCCTGAAGGTGTCTCGTTCCGCCATGCAGTTCGCCAACGCAAGAAACAGGATTGTGGCTAGCTGCAGTCAAAACGGCATCACCAAAACATGACAGCCACTTTGCATTCCAGCCTGCAAGCACACTTCACCCCTGATCAGTGTGCAAGACAGCACATGCGAGTCACCTTGGGACTCTCTGAGAATAAACCGTACCCGTGTGTTCTTGGGAAATGTTTGGCGCCTGCAAGCACACATGAGGCTCACATCATGCTTGACCCAGCCCTGGCAGAGCAGTGTGCTCAGATTCCACAGGGTGTGCTGAGAAGTCACCACCTGCAAGCACACAGGAGGCTTACCAGACCATTCTGCGCCTCCAGAGAGAAATGAACAGCATCCCAGGGCTGGTCCTGTTGAGGGAATGGGCAGCCCTGAAACACAACATCCCGACTGCAACAAGGACATCGCGTCTCTCAGTCCCCTGCTGCACACAATTCAATCACAGGTGCAACCTTCACCTATCGCTAAAGAGAATATTGCTGAGCAGGTCGCCCTGAAGCTCCAGCAGCTTGAGGTAGGCAATGTGCCGCTGGACGATGGGCGTGTTGTGGCTGCAGCGGGGCAAAGACAGATGAGCAGGCACTGCCCTGGCGCTCCTCAAAGTAAGAGCTGGGGGCACTGAAGCAGCAGGATGGCAACCCTCGATGTGAAGGCCTTGGTGTTCTCAGTGCCAGCAGGCTTCTGGAAGCCTGACCTTGTGTCCTCCTCCAGCACAACATATGTGACACCCTGCTCCTGCACTGCCTTGCACATCTTCTCGCTGTGCTTGTGGACATCAGTGCCCGTGACCAACAGGAAAATGTTATCCTTGTTTCCTGAGCAATGTGCTCTGTACGAGTCCAGAAACACCTGATAGGTGCCTGCACTACAAGGGCAGCTCACAAAACAAGCAAGTCAGAACAACACAGCAAACCTGGTGAAAGGAAGAGCGGGAGACAACATGAGCAGGAGCTACAAGGCAGACACACCTGGATCATAGCTGAGGGCAGCTGCAATCACTGCATTGCAGGGTGCCTCCTTGCTGCAATTGTGCAGATGGATGTTCTCAAGCTGCGACTGCATCAGGGTATCTGCGCTGCAGGCAGCCTGCTGGACAGGCTCCCACTGCACAGGCTCTTCAGGGATATGCGTCCTATGGCTGTGGTGGCGGTGCAGGTGGATGTGGCCTTCCACATGGCCTGCTGAGATGCCTGCATGCACCACAGAGGCTGACCACAGGGTGAACATGGAGTGTAGGCTCCAGTATTGCAGGAAGAGCTTACCCAGACAGCTGGCTGATTGTAGAAGCACTGCCAAGCAGTAGGCCACATAACGCCCTGCCATTTGGCTACTCAGCCTATTCAAACCTCCAAATTGACACTATCTGTCAGCAGGACCAGGTATACTTGGCCATGCGGTGCTGAAGATAGCTCAGTTGACCAAAAAGTCAATGTGAGGATTGTCCGAAATTGGCGCGAACAGAATTTGATAAACATCAATGTTGGCAGGCAGAGCACGAATACTTCTTGAACTATTTGCTTAGGAATTGGAGCATCGCATGATGCTGAACATAGGTGCAGTACTTTCAGTGGCCACTAGCCTTGTGGCAGCGGCCATGGCACGCCTGCGGCCCTGGTGGCTCAGCAGGCCAGCACTGACACCTGCATTGCAGGCATGCCACTTCATTGCGGCCTGCATGACATCAGGGCTGACATTGATGTGGTGTTCTGCACATAAAAGCAGGGCATTGCTCACCTTCAAGTTGTTGCGGCGGGCCTCAAAAGCTGAGCTCAGCAGCCCTCTCAAAGTTCTTGGCGACCAGTTGGTTTGGTGGCCTCAACAGTCATCAAGCTGGGACAGTGCAGCAACATGTGTTGTTCATCTTCATAGGGGTGTTGCTAGTGACAAAAGCAGCATATCCTCTCATGGCTGACACACCAGGTGTATAGCAGCCAATCTGACTCTCAGTGTGTGGCTGCTGCAGCAGATTGGGGCCCCGAGCGTACCCTCTGGCCTCTAATGTGTTGAATGTGGACGCTCTGCCATGCACCTGCTTGTACGTGGCCACTGTGCTGTCTGACTTCTCCAGGAGCAGCCACTCGTGGCACTCTGCGCTGGGGGCGCTGCCTTAGAGGCCGCAGACCTGCATACAGCTGATACAGCTTGTGTTCGCACAAGCCTCAGGACGCTTATGTTGGGTTTAGCATCAAATACTGCCCAAACAATGGTGTGCCAGTCAAGTGCTGCCTGAGCTTATCAAGTTGCTTATGCCAATGCACAGCAATCGGGTGTCTTCCAATCTTAGGAAAGACAACCAAGTTCTGAGAGGTGCATTTCACGCCCAGCACTAGCAGACCAAGCTATCACCCATTATGGACCCATTGTGCAGCCGAATCTTTGGCCAAACTGGGTGCTCATTAGGTGCTCTGTTGGCAGGGGCTGTATGTGCATAACGGGTGCATAACTGGAGTTTTTAGGGGTTGACCTTCATGCCGTTTTGACCACAAGCGAACATGGCAGAGAATTTCAGGACTTGCTGCAGCCGTGCCTGAATGCTTGTGCCTTCTGAGGCCAACATTCGCAGCTTGCAGCTTGAGTTGAGTCTTCAGCGAATGCAGCAAGATTGCAGACAATGGACCTGCCAGAAGATCACAGTTGTGTGACTCAGCCGGCGAATGAGACCACATCCACTGCTCTGCCTGCCACCTGGAGACCAGCAAGCCAAGAGGTGCACCTCCATGCAAGTATTCGCTTGTTTTAAATGCCAGACTCACAACAGACAAGCAGATGCAGGCTGGAGACAGGCGGCTCTTGAGACAAACATGTTTGCAGATGTTGATGCTCGCTCTGGCAGGCATTGGCCTGTTTTGGGCAGGTCACATCTCCTCACTGCCAGACACAATCCAAGCAGCCAGAGCTCATCTCAAATGGCACCCTCAGGGTCAGTCAGCATGGTTTGAGCAGCAGCAGCAAACACTGCTGCCGTTTCTAGGGGCTCACTTGACGTGGCATTGCAGGGCAAACTCATGGTGGTGCAGAGCGGCAGACAGCAAGTCTGGCCAGAAGAGGTGGACTGAACAGTATTTTTGGCATTGCCTAGCTGCAGCTCTTCATGTCGCTGGCTATACGCATTCCTGATGTTGTTGACTTGAAGGTCTGGAGGTGGCAGACGCTGCGCTGCCACCAGCTGCTGGCAACACTGTCTGGCCCAAGATCTACATATATCAACTTCCTAAGCATTTTGTCAACTGTAGCTTGGACCCAAGATTCCTACAAGGCATCTATGCTGCTGAGCAGTTGGTACCTGCAGCCATTCGCAACAGCCCCTACGTCACTGCTGACCCCCAGACAGCAGATCTCTTCCTGGTGGACGTTTGGCTTTACTGCCGCGATTCTGCAGCTCGTCCGGATGCGGCTGAACTGGGTAGGTGATGCACTCCTATACCATGCAACTACCTTCAGGCTGGTTGGCGTAGCATGTTGGCGGCTAAATTGGTTGTCAGCCAGCTGTTGGCAGGCTGTGTTGGCTGCTCCTGTGCAATGTAGTTGCATTGTTGCCCCTCCTGGCATGTTAGCAGCTTGGCCTGGCACATGCTTGGCCTGATGACAGGCAGCCAGCTGTTGGTATTGCAGCCAAGCTGGATCAGCTTGCCCTAAGCACGATGTCTTGTGATGGCTGTGCATGTCTGCCTACAGGTCTGCTGACAATTCAGAGCATGGTCAGGTCTGCCCTGAAGTACATTCAGGAGGAGCACCCCTGGTGGCAGCGCAACAATGGCTCTGACCACCTTTGGATCTGGACTCAGGTCAGCAACAGCATCCAGCTGCTGGGCACCCACTGCGTGACGCTGCAATCAAAGGCATCGTCCTGAGAGAGTCCTGCAGACAGTGTGCTTGTTGTTGCACTTGCTCAAGCAGCCACTTGTGAGCCAAGCTTCAGCTGGCACAGCTGGGTAAAGGCTGTCAGGCCTGGGCCAATGTGCAGGTGCATCTGCAAGCAGTGCTGCAGGGTGCTGGAGGCAGCACATGGTCTGCAGTAACAAAATTGATGTGGCCAGACGTCATCTGCATGAGCTGACAACAAAAGGCACCTTGAGTGTGAGTGCAGCAACAGCAGCTTGGAGCCTGCCCCAATCGGCATGCAGGACCACAGCTGTTGCAGCATTGCACCTGATTTGTTACATCTACATTTTGACCAGCAAAACTGCTCCCTGCATGCAGGATCATGGGTACTGTGGGTTTGCACCTGCTGAGGAGGTGGTGGCAGAGGTGGCTGCCTCCAGGCACCTGGTGCACTGGGGACTGATGACCGCAGAGCGGACATGCTCTCTGGAGGAGCGTCTGGAGCACTATGGCTGCCCGTATGACAAGGTCCTGCAGCACGCCCCAGAGCAGCATACAGCGCTGTACCCCAGGACTGTGTTGCCATGCTTTGTCCCCACCAAGGACACAGTCATTCCCAGCAGTGTATCTGACCACCTCCATCCTGAATTGCTCAAGCCTGAGGTAGGCAGTCCATTAGTGCGCCTCCTGCAGCTCTGTTGAGATCATGCATGTCATGGACTGGCATGAGAAGCTCCTAGCTGCAGCGGTGTGGCTTGCTGGACCTGCTCCGGCCCTGCACGGCATTCAACATCACCTTCACACAACATTCTGTGCTACAGGCTGAAAACCGGACAATCACCTTATTCTTTGCTGGCGGCATTCAGGTGCGCAGGGCAGAGCAGGAGCCTCTGGGTTCTGCCTATTGAATGCCATTGGTCTGTCTGCCACTCAGCTATGTCCCACAACACCTCTGCTCCAGGATGGTGATCACAGCTACTCTCGAGGTGTGCGGCAAACAGTCTGGCACATGTTCCGCAACCAGTCTGGTGAGGCAACCGGCAAGGCTATGTCTTACTAGGGCTGCCCTGCTTCGTTCCTGCCCCAGAAGTGCCCAGGGCCCGCCCTTGCTGCAAAGTTGCCAGCAGATATCGCAACTAGTTGGGTGCTTGCAGGCTTCCTGCTGATCAATCGAGATGAGGAGGGGCTGGACGCCTATTATGAGGACCATATGCGGCAGGCACACTTCTGCCTGGCTGCCACTGGGGCAGGGTGGGGCGTGCGGCTCAAGCTGGCAGTGCTAAATGGCTGCATCCCACTGGTCATTGCTGATCACGTTGAGGTGAGAGCTGCATCATCAAGGTCGTGAATCCCCAGGCCTGGCAATGCCTGCAGCTAAGCATTGTCAGCCAGGGACGTGATGCTGCCGCAATGCCATGTAAGGTTAAGCTGCCTGCAAGCCAGGGCCCAGCTGCTTATGTGGGTTGCAGCTGCTGCTATGAGCTGCAGGTGAACAGCAGCATCTGAGCCCTTTTCTGTCCTGACTGCAGATGGACTTTGAGGACGTGCTGCCCTACCATCAATTTGCACTGAGAGTGCCCTCTCATGCCATCTACAAGCTGCCCACCATTCTGGAGAGAGTACTGAACACTCCCGGCAAGGTGGACAGCATGAGGGCTGCCCTCACCTGCGTCTGGCGCTATTTTCTCTGGCGGCAGCCAGACGGGCGCGCTCTAGAGGCGCTCATGTGTTCATTGCGTCGGAAGTTGACATCAGGCCGCCTGAGCCCCCATATGAACCTGGAAATCTGCCACCTTGAGTGCTCCTCCCTACCCCAGGGCAAGCAGCCCGTCTAAGCTGCAAAGATTGCTACTTTTGAAGCAGATTGATACGCTAAGACCTGGCCGAAGCTGACAACATCGTTCTGCTTTCTGACTGGTGCAGGTCAGCTCTTCTTCCCATGCCATGGGAATAAAATGCAAATGACCTTGCTGTACCAAGCACCAGACCAGAGGGCATACAGTGCATGGTTGATGCACTGCAGGACTTCAGCATGAAGAGGCAACTCACAGTGGTGTTGTTGGAAGCATGTAGAAGGAGCTCACCTGTCTGCATTGGTCCTTTACATGGGCTGCACTACACACGGAATGCGGGACTGATGCCACAGCCTGCAGGCATTGGCCTTGTGGAAAGCACAGTTTAGCCCTCCATGCATGCTCCATAGAACCCACTGCAGCAGGAGAGCAGTGACCCCCTTCTATGATGCCACCCTCACAGAAGGCGGCCCAGGTGCTTGTGGTATTGGCAAATTCATGGCGGGTGGCTGTTGCGACGCTTATGGCCTGGCGCAGGGCTTCACAGATACGGTCCTGCAAGTGGCGCTGTTGCTGCTGAGGGTAGGCTGGAGGGCGCTGCGCATAGTGTTGTCTCAGTGCTTACCTGCTGATGCTGTAGCAGTCATTATGCATACAGTGTGGCAGCCTCCTGCAATACTGCTGGTGCATAATGGCTGGATTTATCCTGTCCTGGCCTAGTCTTGACCACTGCTTGTGTTGGGGAATGCAGCCTGCAGCCAGTTGTTTGAATGCTCTAGGGCCACAATGCCTGCATACGAGCTTGTGTAAGGGATACCTCTAGCATTGTGGCTGCCCTGATGCAGATGAAGCAGGCTTCCTTGCTGAGCACCTGCATCAGCATACAAGGGGCGCACGAAGTGGGCCGTATGATTTCTGCAGAGGTTCCACTGATGGTGAGGCCCCGTAAGACCTGCAAGCTGCAGGGCCCATGCGGTCTGCTGCCTGCACCACCAAATCATTCTTCATCTCACACTGCACTTCCTTGCTGTCATGACATTGCTGCCACTTTAAAAGCTGCATACAGGCAGGCAAGCTTCAGCTGTGCACTGACCTTACCCAGGCAGGGGCCCCTGTACAGGACATGTCAGGCCATGCTACAGCCCACCATCTGTGGCTTGAAGTGCAAGAGCTCACATGGTGTCTCCTAGTGCTGCAGACCACCTCCAAGGGCCTTGGACATTCAAGGACAGAGCTGCTGGCCCAGGTCTTGGCAGCTCAGGAGAAGGCCCTCATCGCTGAGTTGACTGCCTGCAAGCAGAGCTTGACATCAAGTTCATCCTGTGCACCAGCACTGCAGGCAACGGTTGACAGTAATCCACTGATCGGCGCTCTGGGACAGGTCAGGACCCCTGCCATCCAGTGGCCACCTTGTGCATATCGGGGACACTGTGGAGCATGTTGGAAAGCCCATTGTGATGTAACGTTGAGCAAAAGTGATCCACATGCTATCCAAGACTGCAGACAGCTGTGCCTGTGCAGCCTTCCATGACTTGCAGGCATCTGGCCTTTCCCAATTGGCTGTGCAACCTCACAGCAATAGTCACTGAATTTTGAAATCATCAGATTGACAGGACACAAGTAGTTGCTTGCTTCACTTCAGATCCAGCCTTGCTAGACAGTCTCTACATGCCTAAGCCAATTGGCTTTGCAAGGCATGGTCAAGAGTCATATTAAAAACCTCAATGTATGGCTCCCCCATCGCAGGCTCCCAATTGTGTGGGTTAAAGGCTTCTAGCTCGTTGAGCGAATGAATCTGCATGAAGCCCATGCTTATAAGCTGGGGCACTAAGCAGGCCTGTGTCAGCTTCTGCTGCATCAGAGGGCGCACCTTTTTGCTGAGGCCACCAATGTACCTGCAGGGGGCGAACACAAGCTGCAGCATGGCAATCTTGAAAGCAGACACATGCAAGGCCCTGCACCTACCCAGCATGGACAACGACGACGTCCATCTCTACTGAGGCCCGCTTGAAAGCACCATAAAGGCCTGTATGAAGAAAACAGCAACATCATGCAAAGGCACACGCTTGAGCAGGCAGATGCTTAGCAGGGTGGCACCAGTCTGGCATACCAACATTCATGAAACTCCTATAGGGCAGCAGTTTCATCCGCAGTGGTTCGTGGCCGCCAGTGCCCATTGTCCAAGCTGGCATGATCTGCATACTGAAGCACACATCATGGTCTTGGCCCGACACAAGTGAATCAACGTCAGGCAACAGAGCTGCTCACCAGATTGAAGGCTTCCTGCTCCCACTGGTAGGCAACTGGTGGCAGGAGAGCCTGCAGGTACACAAATGCAATGCACTACTGCAAAGCTGGGTGAGTGGGGCCATACTGCTGACGTACATCTATTGTGGCAGGCAGCCCACAACCACAGTCAGAGCTACAGGCTCATGCCCCGGGAGCCTTCAAAGAAAAGGAGAGCCGTCCCGCACCAAGGGCTGCTGTGGCTCACCTTGACAAAATAGCTCATGAAATCGATGCTGGCTGGTGTGGGCACAAAACACCACAGCCCTGTGCTTGCACACGGTGTGACTCGGCCTGCAGGACACGGCGAGGCAAAGACTGGTAAGCAGCTTGGGCTAGAGAAGTGGTCAAGCAAGCAGCGCCTGGACCCGTTGCTCACTTCCGTACGGTGGACAGGGCTTTATGGGCCGCACATCCTGTAGCGCTCCCTGCTGTCCCACACCTGGTAGCTGCAGGGCATGCTTGACTGAGGGCAATGGGTGCTTGGGCGTCTTTGCTTGAGAGCGTGAGCCGTGCTGGACATGGCACGCGTGCCAGCAGATCAGACTCTCACCGGGATCTGTCCAAGATGGTCTGGCGGCTCAAGGTGGTCTGAGAGCGCCTGGAAGTCGAGGTTGGCCATAGAAATGACTGAGAAGGGGTCTTTGTGCACCACCACATCCCAGTCCATGAAAAGGACGGTCAGGTTCAAGAGGAGGAGCTCATTGCACCAGAGCCACTTGTCGAGCACAGGCATGGGCTTGCCGCCCCCGATACCGTCTCGGGTGGGGTACAGGGAAGGGGTGACCTCGTCCACAACACACGGAATGCCATACGACAGCGCATAGGCTGCACTGTAGCGGTCGCCAACCACCATGAGGGTGTGCCCCAGCACTCCAGTCCTGTGCAGATTCTCTGCAAAATTAGTGATCATAGCGACCTGGAGGTGGTGCTGCGTGGCGTCCAGCTCTTGTGGCACGCTGAATGTGCTCAACACAATCTGGCGGTGCGGTGTCGCAAGAGCCTCCGCGAGCATCTTGATCTGAGTCCGCGAGGACACAACTAAGCGCTCTGCGCGCTCCTGGTGCTGGCCATGCGTCTGCGCCCGCCCTATCCATGTGCTGGCCAGGATGAGCATGGCGTGCAGCAGAGTCCAGGGCATCCCTCTGCAATCAGGCAGGTCTTTTCATTCTGCAGCAGACTTGAATGGTGCGCACATGGATTGCTGCCGGCAATTGAAGCACTTGAGTCTTGGTCACCAGATTGTCAAATTTGATGACCACAGGTGCCACTTCAGGCCCAGGGTGACGCCAGGAGCCCTCCTGGTGTGCACAGCCTGTTGACAGCAGCGTGCTGGGGTTGAAAGTCAGATTGGGGGGAGATGGAAGAAAGAAGAGCAGTTGTTCCTATGATGAAAGTCATCCGAATTTGGCGGCGAAGATATGCTGGTGATGAACGCCAAATCTGGCAGCAGAGCACAGAGCTTTCATGTCTTGAAAGGCCCCTCACCACTCGCTTCAGCATTAGATCATCGCATGTTGCTGAACACAGGTGCATTTCTTCCAGAGGCCACTAGTCCTGTGGCAGCGGCCATAGCACACCTGCGGCCCTGGTATCTCAGCGGGCCAGCATTGACACCTGCATTGCAGGTATGCCACTTCATCGTGGTCTGCATGACATCAGGGCTGACACTAGTGTGGTGTACTGCACATAATTGCAGGGCATTGCCCACCTTCATGTTGTCGCAGCGGGCCTGAAGAGCTCAGCAGCCCTCTTGATGTTCTTGGCTCTCAGTCGCTCTTGATGGCCTCAATAGTCATCGAGCTGGGACAGTGCAGCAACATGTGTTGTTCATCTTCATAGGGGCGTTGCTGAGTGACAAAGGCAGCATTTCCTCTCATGTCTGGCAAGCCAGGTGTGTAGCAGCCCGCTTGACTCTCAATGTGTGGCTGCTGCAGCAGGTTGGGGCCAGGAGCGCACTCTCTGATGTGCTGGATGTAAAGTCGCATGGTGGACGCACTGGTGATGCCATGCACCTGCTTGTACATGGCCACTGTGCTGTCTGAGCTCTCCAAAGACAGCCGCTCGTGGCACTCTGCGCTGGGGCCGTTGCCTGAGGAGCCGCAGACCTGCATACAGCTGATACAGCTTGTGTATCCAGGAGCCTCAGGACCCTTACGTTGGGTTTAGCATCAAACATCGCTCCGAACAATGTGTGTCAGCCTAAACTTGTCAAGTTGCTTATGCCAATGCACAGAAAGAGGTGTCTTCCAGTTTCAGCCAAGACACTCATGTGCTGAGTGGTGCGTTTCACGCCCATGCTGGCCCCGCAGGAACGGTAGTGGGCGGCCTCCAGTAGTTGAGTGACCATGCTGCTGACTTCATGATAGCAGGGGAAGAGCTCGCGGCCATTGCATGGAAACTGGGCAGCACCAAAACCTTGAATTGCATGCATATGTATTTCATAGAGCCCAGCTGGAAGCATCTGTGATGCAGGGCTTGCATGCATGCATGGCCCTGCCTGCGGAATCAGCAAGACACCTCTGAGCAACGCGAAGCTCCATTGCGCTGAATGAAGCCACAGCCCCAGGCGCATGAAGCCTTCCGGGCGGGCACCCTCCAACCGTGTGTTGAAGTCCTGGCAAAGGATGCTGCACAACTCAAAGACCAGCACCTTGGTCTTCCCCAGATTCACTGCAATGTGTCTCTTGCTCACTCCTGCAGGGGATCAAGCAGAAGTTGTAGACCCTCTGGACCGGTGGCCTCTGGCACAATAACAGCCCACACAGCCCACACAGTTGCCTGTCTGGGACCATTTGCAGATGCTGTACAGCGTTTAGGCCTAGCCTCCACCCATACAAATGATGATCTGATGTAGTTAGCTGTTACAACTCAATTGAGTGCTTGCCTCACACGATGCTCAATCAGGTCATTGGAGGAGAGGAGCTTTTTGTGACATACTTGTTTCCGAGAAAGACATGTACATGTGTTATTTGCCAGCAATTCAGTCGCGTAACCTCACACTGACGCTGCTTTCAGTGTAGGAGGATTGAAGCCACAGACAACCATGTGGGTGCGCTAAGGGAGGACTTACAGGTTGACAATGATGATCCCAGGGAACATGACAAGCTTTGTTCTGACAGAAGTGCAATGAGGGGCTGGCAATTGCAAGACCCATTTGTCCAGGGGGCTGAGCACATCCTGAGGAGCAGGTTTCAAGGTTGGAGACACCACTTGCATGGCCCGCCTGGCAAATCATCAAATGTGTCATGCAGCAGACTAGTCTCCAGAGGCACCGCATGGGGATGTGGGGCTGTTGGTGCAGATGACTGAAGAGCAGCATACTCTTCTAACAGGCGCTCCCAGAATGCCTGTACCATGGCTGGATTGAGCACATCTCGGGCAAAGGACCTGCCATGGTCTCCGGTATGCCTGGCAGTGGCATCATCGTTGTACAGAGCCTCTGCAGCTTGGACGACATGATCAACATGGCCACTCTCCACAATGGAAGGGACCTTGTGCACATGAACGCCATCTTCAAGGGCTCCACTATAATACTCATGCCAAGCATTGCGGGGCAGCACCTATAACAGAACAAAGACCTTGAGTATGTCCTCTGCCACAGCTGCGCTTGACACCATGAGATATGTGGAGCGGCGCAGCCCTCACGTGGCCTTGCAGGACATGTTTGTCAGACCCAGATCTGAGCTCACCACAGCTGATCCACAGAGGAGTAAGTACTTGAGCCTTGCGCTGTACGTGTTGCCTGCAGAAAGTGCCCTTCCATGGCCCCACAGGGGCAACGCAAGTGCAACATCCTGATCAGGATCGCCTGTGAGTCCATGATGTCAGGCGCTGTGCAAAGGCTCACCAGCGGTGTGCAGCAACCACTTGTAGTTGCAATGGTCTGTGAGACTTACAAATGTCTCAGGATGGGCATGCCAGCTGCACCATGGCATGAGAAGTCATCGCATGTCAGGCTAGCACTTTCATATTCAGGATGGTGTACATGTGCCAGCGAGAGCACCATGCATGCCAGGTGCTGCTGTGTGCTGACATGCACAGAGCCTCACTCAGTGATGCTGATATTCGACAGTTTGTGCCACGCTGTGACCTCCTCATGCCTTAAGATGACATCCCTGGTTGGGCCAATGGGGGCAGCCCTGCAAGGCGAAGATGCATTGGCAAGTTCTAGCAAGTGTTTATGCTTCCTGAGCAGTCATCAGAGTGGCCTTCAAGAACTCAACAGGATGTACTAGGGCCAGCAGGCTGCTCAGCTCTATGCTGCCACAGCCGCCAGCCCTGCTCCATCCCAAGGGCGGCTCAAGGCAATGGCTGGGTCATTGCTGCCTCACCTGGCAAACAGCTGTGAACTGCGGTTCTCCCAGGGGCACGCTGCAGCATGCGACATGGCAGCTGGCATGTCTGCCCAGGGCACTGCATGTGCATCGTGCACAACAAGCAGCTCTGCTGCCTTGTTTGGCTGCCCAGCTGGACAAGATCGGTGGAAGTGCTTGCAGCAGCAACACTCTGAGCTTGGCTCACCACCCAGTCGCCGAATGTGAAGTCAGGGTACAGGATCGAGTTGTGATGTGCCTCTGTTTTGGCCATGACAAACACAGGGCCAGGCTGGGGACATGCCTCTGAGAACCCCCTTTGTCGGCTGGAGGTGGAGCATCCCCTGGACATGCAGCCATGGTCTGGCAGCCATACAGAGGCGGGCCGCGCAGCCTGATTTAATGGCAGCTGTGGGGTGCGACATGCAGCTTACCAGTATTGATCCAGCCAATGTCAAGGTCTGGCAACTTTACGCTGCCAGCCACACGCAACAGCTGCAATTTGGTGTCCCTGCATTCAAGGATGTCGACTGGTGATCTGTTGCAGCAGCAGCAGCCAAACAGAAGGCCGGGCTCATGTCAGAGGTGCCTGCCTGTTCCTCCACTGGAATCCTCTCCGTTCGCCGACGACATACATGCGCCCACCAAAGACTTGCAGTCTGCAAGTACATGCCTATCATGATGCAATGAGCAGGCAGATGACAACTACTGATGTCACTTCCGGCTTTGGAGACGCTCTGTGATGCACAGACACATGCAAGAGGCTCAGAGAGGACAACTTTATACCTGAATCCTCCTTCGTCTCTGCCTGCACAGAATGCGCGCTCCACCTGCTGCAGGCTGATGCCAGCAGCAAATGGTTTGAGGTCTTCAGCAATCTGAGCAAACAGACGATGCTCAGCTGAGCTGGATGGCGCTTTCTGTAGTATAAGGTTGCTGACAGTGTGTGAGGTGACTTCCAAGGTCCCCATGATGAGGACTGCAGCTGCTACATACGCCAGAAACTTGGCAGCTGCAGCTGGGCGCCATGTCGCTGGTCTTAGCATGGCGCTTGCCTGGTTGTGTAATGACAAAGCCCCTGGATGGTCACTGATACAAATCTTGCAGACACTGCTTGCTAAGCCATGCACAGCACAGGACACTTCAGCAACGCAGCGAACAAACGGCCCACCAGATGCAATGCGTCGTCAGTATGTTGACTTCACTGAATCATCCCAATAAACGCTCTCAGACACTCCCTACAAGACGTGGGAAGGATCATTCATGGACTCTGCTACTGCCAGTGTTTGATCAGCTTCCCGCCACAAGAATCCTTTACACTTCGATTCAAGGTTATGGGTGACCCCATTTGGTTCTGAGTCTCAGACTTTCATCACGGGCATTGTTGGCTTCAATATGCCATGAATGTAGTTACTGTATGTGTGGGCAAGCAACCAGGTTGTGGCCCAGTGACACTTGGTCTCTAGCAAACTCTCTGCTTTTCTGGCAAGCTCAGCCTGCTTATGCCAATAAGGTCAAGCACCCAGCAGGCCACCAGCACCTTTGTAACTTGAGCTGCACCGGCAATTCCTGCAGGGTGTTGCAAGAATCCGCAGCTCCTGTGCTATTTGACATTCAGTCAGCTGAATTGAAGCATGTACTGTGGATGCGAAATGTGTTGGACTGGGTCACGCAGATGTTAGCACAGCATAGCGGGGCAGCGCAGCAGCGTTCTGCTTCACAAAGTCAATGACTGCATCCTGCGCCCTCGCCGCTGTCAACGCCTGAGCCACTGCCCTGCTGGCCTGACCCTGCCGCTCCAAGGCAGCTGTGTCCAGAAGGCGGCTGTGCAGCGCTGGGAAGGCATCATGATACAGAAGGGAAGCCCAAGGCTCGCTGACGTAGTCCCACAGATCCAACACCCGCCCTCGATCGTACTTGCTGAGCATGTCATTCAGGTAGCTGAGGGGCAGGCCTGGCAGGGCGCCCAGCCTGCGCAGCGGGAACTGTCTTGCGACTGGCAGGCAGCATATTGCTGCCTGCACCACTTCGGTGGCATCTGTGCTCAGCTGGCAGAAGCCATCCTCTGCAGTAGCTGAGTACAGCGCGTGCCCTCCCTGCAAGCCACGAAATGACAAGATGGGCTCAAATCTTGGAATAGCCTGCCTGCCTGGATGCATATGGCTGTGCAGCCCTGTCAAGCCGCCAGATTGACCGACAAATCAGGGAGCTGCCACCCATTGCTGCTGCCTGTGCTGGACACAGTTGTCCCCTGATGTTCTCTCGTGCAGGCATGCACAACATGCAGGGCTCTGCTTGATCTGTGCCAGCAGTCAGCAGTCCAGCTAGAGCCTGGATGTCACTCAGGCAGAGGCAGCTCATTCTGGGGGGCAACACGTGTCCCCAAGTTGCATCCAGGCAAGGGACCTCACCGGACTCAAGCAGGTACAGCTCATCTTGGGTCAATGAACAACCCAAGTGGAACCCCTGCAAGGGGACCCCTTGAGGTGCTTCCGTTGTGGGCAGTACGACCGCCATAGCAGTGTGCCTCAACCATACAGCAGCGCGCGCGGTCATCCATTGCCCCTCACTGCTGATGCAAAACACCACATCATGGATGAGGTGCCAGGGAAGGCTCCCCAAGCCGCTCAGAGTCAGCCAAGAGCGCTCCCCATCCCCTTGACGCCCATGCAAGGGGCCCTCACCTGAGGCGCCTCCAGTGTGGGTAGCGCAAACGCTGCGCCCAGCCCCGCAAAGGCAAAGACGCGTCCCCCTGGCAGGCGCGCCCCCGTGACTCTGGCACCCCTCAGCTGAGGCAGGGAGTCGCTCCTGCAGTGCAGGCAGTCATCAAAACTTCACTTGGCCAGGAAAGAGGCTGTCACGACCAGCACAGCCAAGTCCTGAGCAGACATGCGTTGCTAGCACAGCAGACTCCTGAGCGCTCCTCACGTCGGTGATCAACTTCATCTTGCATGGCAGCAGCTGAGGGAAGGCAGCGCCAGCATTGAAAGCCACATGCTCTCTCCCCCAGCAGGCCCTGAACCCCTGGTTGATGCTGTCAGGCGGTGTCAGCCAGCCAGGTTGCATGGGCCTGTGCATCTGCAAGGGGACCGCTTGGACATCAATGCATGCTGCGTGAGGACTGGTGGCGGCTTGCACCACTGCTTTGCCACTGGGTATGCAGACAGAATGTTCCTGCATGGCTGCCTACTTGCTGTGTCAGCCAATTCATCTTCTAGTCACAGGCTCTCACCTGGGCAACACATGTCTAAACAGCACGTTTGCTTCAGTCACAGGCCCACTAAGGCACTACCATGCATGATGGATGGTGAACAGCGGCACCAATGCCTCACTGCCAGGCATGTCTGCAGAGCCAACCTTCAAGGGCCCTTTTGCTGTGTCGGCCAGACCCTGTAAAACAGTCGCGGTTTTTTCAGCACATGTCTCACCTGGACGTCAGCGGGTCTGTGAAAAGCCTCACCACCGCATCAGCCAGGCACGTCCCCAGATCCTGGCTGCTGTAGTACTGGTGCAGCAGGTGGGCACCATATCTGCAATGGCCAGCCATCAGCAGGATTCAGTCATGGCGGCATCATGGCATGTACAGGTCTGCCATGCAAGGCGGCATTGTACTTGGCCCTGACTACTACACTGCTGGAGCAGCAGGTGGGCGCAATGCCTGCAGGGTAAGACGGTATGACCTCACAAGGGTTCAGGCGTTTTTCCTGTTGCTATGTGGCATCAGCATGGTGATGGCTGCTGCAATGCAGCTGCAGCAGTCGACACCTCTCTAGGGCCGGCAAACAGTGGATTTCCGGGACGCATAGGTGCTCCACAGACCAGGTGAGCCTGCATGACCAGCACAAGCCATTTGACAGACCACAAGAGGCGCCTGTATTGGGTGGGCAACAAGGCATTCTGCAGTCAAGGTTGGGGAGCCTCTGCCCACCTGCGAGAGAATTTGGCCAGAGTCCCAGCGGCATAGATGTGGTCATCGTTGGTACGCAGCTGTGCGTCAACCACCAAGCGCCCATCCCAGACCAGGCTGTTGGCGGCAAAGCAGGCTGCAAGGCTGGGATGCACGTCTGGGTCGTCTGCCAGCACCAGAAGGTCTGCCTGCACTGTCTGCATGCCGGGCTGTCCCTCGGAGCGCGGTGTGCTGCCATCTTCAGATGGGGCGTCTGCAGTGCTGGCTACACGAGTGCCTCCAGCTGGCTGCTCTGCAGCGCAGATACAGGCACCTTGTTGAAAGAGGTACTGGATTGGGGCCTGTGAGGCATGAGCCTCACAGCTGAGGCATCTGCCTGCATTGCGTGCATGCCTCACAGCAGTGCATGCTGCTGTCCTCAGACGGAGCTTCTGCAGTGCTGGCTGCATTACAGGCTGCTGCTGACTGGTCTGCAGGGTGCAATGAGGCTGCCATGAGGGCTGTTTGTGGCTGAGACGCACGGCCTATCAGGAATGCAAATGCATGATGCTTACCCAAAACACGTCAGGCTTGCACTGCATTGCAAAGTAGTAGGCCACTCTGATGGCGCAATTGTGCAGGCATCAGCTGGGTGGATGATGTGCTGCAAGCATATACAGGAAGGTGCGCAAGGCCACACAGCCAGGCCTCACATGGTCATGTCCATGCTGAGGCAGACAAAGGCATGATACGCATCTTCATTTGAGGCATGGCCACGCCCTCATGAGGAAACGCACAGGCTGCACATCCCACTGCACCCCAAGCCCCAGCAGCTGCTGCTGCAACTGCACCTGGAGCTTCTCCCCATGCACTCAACAGCAGGTCCAGGCAGCGCACCTCCTGCTGCGTCAGAGCCAGCTACTACTTCAGGCGGGTCCTGAGGCGCCTGAAGCCCCAGCAGTTGCTGCTGCAAAGACGCAGCAAGAGCGTATTCTTATGAGGCAGCGTGATGCCTGCTGCGCCAGAGCCTCTGCCGAGACCTGAGGCACCTCTAAGCCCCGCACCTGCTCTGCAGAATGGTCGAGGTGGGCTGTGCCCCACGCACTCACCAGCAGGCCCAGGCGGCGAACCCCTTGATGGGCCAGAGCCAGCTGCTGCTCCTGCTGCTGGGTCCTGGAACACCATCTCAACCTTCTCGCCTCCATACAGCGCCCGCGCGCTGACCAGCTGCAGCGTCTGCACAACAGCAGCCCATGCTTGAGACATTGCTCCTTGCGGGTCAGGTTGCAGGCCGCAACTGACCAGTGCTTCAAGAAAAGGGGGCAAGTGCTTGAGGATGAAGTGCAGGCACTAGTGCGGGCAGGTCCATCTCAGCAGCAGCTGATCAGCTGCTACAGGCCCAACACAAGTGACCAAGAGCCGGGAAGCCTTCAGAACCCACCTCAGTGGGCGGGAGCTCAGCCTTTGCCATCCGCACACAGTCGTGCAGGACTGAGACCATGCCGCCCTGCGGCCCGGGCGGCAGGATGTGCCGGAGCGTGCCAGGCTTGACCTGCAGTGCCTCCAGCTGAGCAACTGCGTCATAGGCCTCCAGGGTGTTGCCATACACGATGATGCTGCCCATCTTGGCTGCTTCCTGCAGGAAGTGTGGAAGATCAGTTGACTGCAGCTGAAGGGCCTGCAGAGTGTGGCAGATGAGCTGAGTTGAGGAGTCCTTGCTGGGCAACTCGACCACCTGTGCACTTATTATGATATGCTCGCTTGCTCACCTCGGCGGTGAGCTCAGCCAAGCCCTGCGCACTGGCCACTGGCGCATCCTCCGCCTCATCTCCAGCAGCAATGCGTGCCAGCGTCTGGTCCTGCAGGCCGGCTGTCAGCAGCAGCAGGCTGTAGCGCAGCTGCTGCCCGGTGGACAGCACAACCACGCGCTGCTGGCGGTCCAGCCCCACCAGCTCAGCGTCAATGGTGGTGACTGAGGCGTGCAGCCCCTGCAGGCAGCATGTGCAGGCGGTAAAGCAGCCACTGCTTACAGCCACGACATTGAGGAACAGCATGTTCCGGGCAAGCTCTGCAGGAGTTGGTCCAGAGCCATGGGCCCAGCCCCCTGCAAGTAGTCTCATGCAGCCAGTGCGGACAACAGATGCGCTGTTGTACATAAAAAGCCACCATCTTGGCGCTGAATGGCAGTACATGCGGGTTCGGCAACTGCAGAACTGTGCAGTCCCTGCTGGCGAGCAGCTGAATCACAATTACAGGACTCAGTTGCATCCCCCCCCTCCGATGTCTGTCGGCTCTGACAACGACAGGATCACAAGCGGCAAGGGCATGTGCGCTAACCAGCTGCGCCAGCATGGTGGGAGTCAGGTCTGAGCCCACGCCCCCACAGGCAACCCCTCCTGGGGCCAGCAGGGTCAGGGAGTTGAAGCACAGCTGGGGGTGCAGCACTAGGCGCTCCAGTGCAGCCAGGCCACACTCAGAGGCGCCGGCCACCAGCAGGGGGGTGTTGACAGCCCGGCGAGGGCGGTGTGCCCACCTGCATGATTGGCAGTGGAACAATCTGAAAGATGTGAGGGGGAACTGAGAATGACCCAGCCTGAAGTTGAGGTACCGATCTCTAGAAGGGCGACCTGCCATGGGCCTTATGGCCACCTGCACCCATGACAAAATGGGGTCACTAGACCGGTGAAGGCTGGCAGGTTGTGGCAGGAGAGTCGTGGCTTTGCTGGGTTCTAGAGGACGGCTTTGCTGGGATCTGCCAGGCTAGCCAGGCAGCAGGGGGGTGTGTACAGCCTGCCTGGGGATGCTGCGCCCACCTGCGCCCAAGCAAGCAGATTGTTGAGCAGCATATGGTGTGACATGCCGCCTGCATCTGCTGAGGCTAGTGCAAGCAGGCTTCAGCTGCCCTATGCAGACTGGCCGACGGCATCCTGTGCAGTATGGAGTTGACAAGCAGTGAGGCATGGCTGCATCTCACTTGAGTTGCCTTACTTGCTGCACAGCATTGCTTCATTTATCAGCAACCCTTCAGGGCGCTGCCCAGACACGTCAGCTTGGCAACCATATCTGGTGCTGACCTAGCTGGAAAACAGAGGCCTGCTGCAGCGCCTGCATCCACATGCCCAGTTCATCACACAGAGGCTTTGCGGCAGCCCTCGCCAAAGTATCCTAGGTTACTCAGTGAGGTTGTGAAAGCCCACCTGTGTGTATAGACAAACAGTGCGCAGGCGCCCTCGTCATCCTTGGCCCATGAGCGCAGGTGACGCGCTGGCACCTGCCTGCAGGCAAACAAGAGCGCATGTTGGTTGGGGCCCGGAGGCTGGGTTGGGCGGTCCAGAGCAATGTATTACCTTCCCTGGCAGTGCAGGACAAAGCCCCACCCCAGGAGTGCAGGTTGCATGCCAGCACCTTCATGCATGCACGAGTGAGGAAGCATGTCAGCATGAGGAGCGCAGGTGCGCAAACATGAGCCTGCAGGCAGTGAACACACCAAATGTCAGCACATTTGCTTGCTGTCTTAGTGCAGGTGACGCGCTGGCAGTTACCTGGAGGGACACATCTACCTCCTGTGTCAGCACAGGCACCAGAAATCAAGAAGTAAGCAGAAGCTGCGCTTGATTCTGCATGCAGGCACTACCGCGAGCAGATGCCACAGAAGCTGAGGTTGACCACAATCTTGCCCAGAGTCCTTCAGCACCTCTGATGTAGTCAAGCATTGTTCTTTCTGTGTGACAGGCTCCTTGCATACAACAGCAGGGTCAAGAGACAGGCCCCTGACTTGCCTGAACTCCTTGGCACCTCTGAGGCAGGCTAGTCCATGGGTAGCTGTCATGCAGTGATCTGGCCACTAGCGCAGGAAGGGATTGGCTTGCCTGAAGTCCCTCAGCACCTCAGGGGCCACCTGGTCTGGAGGAAGCAGGTGTAGCAGGCAGGTGCGCTTGAGCTTGCGCATGGCCTCCAGCAAGAACTCGCCTGTCCTGCAAACAGCAGGATTGAGGCTCTCAGCGCGGCCTCTGCAACCTGATAGCAAGCTGCACAGGATGGAAGGGCCCACAGCAAGGGGCATTGGCTGGAGAAGTGCAAGGGGCCTGAGAGGGACCATGAAAAGAAAGGGGCTAGCTGCAATCGTGTTCAGCTGGAAGAGCAGTGGTGGCTCCTCCTGAAAAACAAAGGCAGGTGGCAGGCTCTGGCTGTGCACATCTCCCAGTGCTGGGCCTGGTCACACTGCTGCAGGCTGCAAAACAATGTTGAGAAAGGGTAGGCAATGTGGCAGATTACCTCACCTATGGGCAAAGATAGGGTTCATGCAGCAGACCTCCATATCTGCAAAACCTGTGAGGGGGTCGTGCTGTGCTGCGTCCAACACAGTTGACAGGTCAAAGTGGGTTTGCAGCTGCTGCAGGTCTGTTGTGAACTGCAGCGTGAGCAAGCCCACGACCTGCACACAAGCACACGACCTGGTCAAAGACCCTTCAACTGATGTATGCAGCCGCCCCATGTGCCATGTACTCTGCAGTGTGAGCAGGCTCATCAACTGCACAGCAGGATCAAGATGGGTCAAGCTCAGAGGCAGTTTTGTGCCATTTGCAATTGTGTTGGGGGGGCGGGTGCAGGGGCGGCATTGCAGCAGCAGCAGCAGCATCAGCATCAATCAGGCCTTTGGTGCTACTGGCTAGTGGTATGGATTCTTACCTGGCCAGCTACCTCTGCCACCAGAGCAACCCCGTCCGTCTCAATGACATTCAGGAACGAGCCAAAGACGTCGTAGCGGCTGCTTAGCCCTGCCAGCAAGGCAGTCACCGCCTCCACATCGTTCTGCGTAGCTGACCGCACCTGCATGTGGCAGAGTAATGTCAGTTTCAAACGCTGTACGTTGGTGGTGTCTGCATGTGAGACATGTTTTCAGGGCAGCCTCTCCGGGCAACCACTGCCTCCAAGTCCCAGCAGCACCTGCAGGCAGCACAAATAGAGACCGCCTGAAGATGTGCAGAGTGCCAGCTGCAAAGCCGTGTGCCAGCAGCCTGAGCCTCACCAAACGCACGGCTGCCACCATGGCATGCCAGAGCAGTGCAAAGCTTGTATGGCTGCAGGATGCATGACGGCATTGCAGGGCAAGCCATTTGGTTCCAAGCAACACAGCACCTCTGCTCAAGCATATTTGGCTGCGAGCGACGATGCCAGGCTGCTTGACCCTCTTCGGCCATGAGCCGCGCTGCTGAGCACTTATGGCAGATGTCAATTCGTAGTGGAAGCTGTGCCCCCATGATATGGCTTCTCACAGTCGTCTTTGCCATTACAGCTGTGCTCCAGGCCGTCTCTGGTAGTGAACTGCGAAGTGTTGGCAGCAATGTCTGTGTGGATCTGTCATGGGCCTCACCTGCCAGTCTTCCAGGAAGCCATGCCTCTGGAACACGTAGAGCACCTCGGAGAAGTCAGCCGCTGGGTTGGGCAGCAGCCTGACAAACTGGCGCAGCAGGGGGTGCTCGGGGCAGTCCTCTGGCAGCGTGCCTGCAGCATGCCTGGGGTTGAGAGGCGCAGACTGGCTGGCACAGGAAGATGCTGCTGAGGGAGTCCATGCAGCAAGCCTAGCATTTCTGAAAGCAGCCAGCATATCCTGCCGAGAGATCCAGTGCTGGCAGCCAGTGCAGCTAGGGCTCTGTGCGCTCATGCATTGTCCACCAGTGCACAAGACTGGGCGACGTCGCATGTGCAATGTATGGAGGTGCATGCGTTATGCAGCTCCCAGGAGGCAGAGGCAGCAGATAGCACAGGCAACTGGAGTGCAACAGGTGCACCACATCTCACAGAGGCAGAAGTCCCTAGCAGGGATGAGATCGAAGGCCGTGCGCAGCAGCGCTGCTGCCTGTCCCTCAAACTCAACGTCCATGCACAGCATGGTCACAGCAAATGCCAGGCACTCTGGGGCAGCTGCGCCCTCCTGCAGCTCCTGCACCCAGGGGACAAAGACAATCAGGCAAAGCAGCCAGGCTGTATTGCGTGATATAGAGTAGACAGCTGACACGATCAGGCTCAGCAGAACACATGCACCTAGGGGCTGCCTGCCCCTCAACCTCAGCTTACATGCACAGCGTGGTCGGGGCAAACTGCTAGGCAATCAGAGCCCACAGAAGCATATTCAAACGGCGGCAGGCATGCTCACCTGGACAATTTGGTTAATGTCCTCAGGCTCAGGAACCACATCTTCCAGCAGCCCAGGGGGTAGCTCTGGGGCGGGCACCCCTCTGCGGATGAAAGTGCTCTTGCCTGCAGGCACAGCAAGAGATTGGGGACTTTAGCAGCGCTGCTGGGTCATTAGTAGTGACTGGCATCCCCAGCAGGCAGGGCCCACTTTAAGGGTGCAACACCAGCGATAGCAATGGCTACAGCATGCTCTACAGCGGTGCGTCCTGCTTGCTTGCTGCATGCCTTCTGTGGCCTGAATGCATACTGACACCATTTTGCCAAGGCCTCTCAAGCAGTGTCACAGCAGACGACTGCCTGCTTTGTGTCAAAGTGCAGCACTCGGGCATTCTGATAGCACCAGCTTGCCACGCACCACCTGAGAGGTGTCTGCCTGTCATACAAGTCAATAGTGTGGCTGAAGGGCAATGCCACCAACAGCCGAAGCTTTGGCTAGACATGCCCTTTCAAGCACAGCCAGCCAGGCCCCACCTGACAATGCTCCTGTGTATCAAACCTGCTTCATTTTGAGTGCCTGAGTGCAGCAGGCAAGCTGTGGCAGTGCCAGGCCCTGTCACCTCAGAAGACGCTCGGCTGAGTGGCCTGCTGCACGTCAGGTGCTAAAGTGCAGCAGGCAAGCTCTGACAGCGTCCTCCTGCCGATCCCTCACCTGGGACTTCCCCTGTCTGCTTGAAGGTGACATTGAAGCTGCACGGCATGGCCCACCTGCGGCGGGGACTGGGCAGCAACCCCTGCACAGCACGTCAAGCTCAGGTGGAGAGACATAGGATGTGGTGCTTTATGAAACAAAAGGCTGCCGCAGAGGCTTGGCAGGAGCGGGATGGGCACCAGAGCATCATGTGATTGTGACCAGGCCATGGGAGGAACAAAGTCTGCAGCTGCTTGGCATGTGCTACGAGGAAACACACAGGCAGGATGCCAGGTGAGACTTTGTCAGCAACAGCGCAGTGTGCGGGCAGCAGGCAAGGGTGCTGGGGGTGACTGGGAAGCTGCGTCTGCACACAGTGTCAAAGACAGACAGCCTGCTTGCGTGACACCAGTACACACAGTAAGCACCAGCCATGTGTGGGGGGGTGCTTGCCTGCGGCGTTTCAGGCACCCTGGGCTCTGCGGCGCTGCCAGCGGGGCCACCTGCCTCCTGCTCGCCTGCTGCGGCCTTGTCTGCTGCAGCAAAAGGTGAGATGCTGCAAGCTTGCTTCCAGGTGAGGCACAGCAGGGTCTGGAAGGTAGCAGGTTCAATCCATGAGGGAGAAGGGGCTCACTATTGTCCATGATCTAGACTCTTGAAACTGCTGCTGCTCCAACACTGGGGTGGGCTGTAGGGTCCAACAGCAGGCTATGAGCAGTCTCAGCCACCTGCAGCTGCCTGTTGGGGAGACTGTGCAGGTTGCGCCAGTCAGTAACCCCTCACACGATAAGCAGCAGCCTCTCCAGGGCTGCGCTGGGCCGCATGCTGCAAGGCAGGGATGGCCGCTGCAGGCCGATGTATTCATGCGAAGGAACCATCCCCTGTCCCCCCTTTTCCCACAACAGCGGCCTCTGGTGCAGTCCGTGACAGAGAGCTGCAGGCTCAGCTGTTGTCCATGCAGACACGATCAGCTGCTACCAGAGTCATGCCTATTTCGTACTATCTGCCAACAATGCTGCTGTGCTCAACGCCTGGCTGATCGGTGTTGTCATTCACTCAGCCCAACTTACTCTGCTGGCTGCACAGGTTGCAAACGCCTCGGGCCGTGTGGCTGATGGCTCGGCCCCACCTCAATGGCGGGCCATTCAGCTGCACCGTCATGCCCCCTTGCTGCTTCCTCTGCTCATGCTGGGCCACTAGCTACAAGCTTGCTGCTTTCTCAATGCCTCAGTAGCCATCAACTCAGCTTCACCACTCATGCCCACATGCTGCAGCCTCTGCTGCACCGTTCAGGCTGCACTGGGCAGCAAGCTAGCTGCTCTGCCCCACCCCCGAGGCAAAAAATTAAGTGCGAGCTGCATTCTCACCTGCTGCAGCCTTGGCTGCACTGCGCAGGGTGCGCTGCGCCATGGCAGCCTTAAGTCGCGTCTCATAGTCCTCTGCATCCATGAACTGGTCAAAAGCATGCAGGTCAAATCCTCGCAGCAGGGGCCTCACGTCCACGTCTGAGGTACCTGCACCATCAGACAACGCATGTGTCAAACACAGTGCAGTGTGCTGCGCCCCAGTCATGACAATCTACTTCGTCAGGGCATGTGCAGCTTGCAGATGACGGAATCATTTTTATGCAGGCTGGTCAGCCCTGTCAGCTGACTCACCAAGCGGCCACTGCAACCAGACCCAGCATGCAACACCAGGGCATAGGCGAGCACTTTGGCAGATCCAGCCCTGTTTGCAGCCATTTGCATGCAGTGCCTGCCACCACCGGCAAAGTTCCTGTGCAAGACAGTAGGCCACCAAGAACCACCATCACCCAGGGAGTGAAGCTCCAAGTCCAGCCTGGACCTGCCAGCAGGCCCAGCAGGCGCCCTTGGTGCGATGCTGCGGATGATGCAGCACCCTCACCGGCTAGCAGACCCACCAGACGCCCCTTGTGCTCGGCCACCAGCACACAGGACGTTGCATCCTGGCTGGCAATCAGGTGCGCCAGGGCATATGGGTCCTCCACCCCTTCCTCAGCATTGGGCAGCTGCGCTAGAGCAGGGCACCTACAGGCAGCAGATCTGAGTCAACACAACTACCAGACGGGGGCACTAGTGCTGGAGATGGGGCAAGGACGCTGTATGCGCCCCGCTGCTCTGGAGGGAGTTGGAGCTGCCCTATCAATGCATCGGGCAGCTTGGCTTGGGGCAGGGCATCACAGAGTGATATGCTGGGTGACAAGCCGGACTTGGGTCCTAGTAGTTGCAGCTGCAATTCTAAGGGTTCCCTGCTGTACCAGGAGCAGCAGGTCTTTGTAGATGGATGCAAATGCCGCCTGTCAGGCTGCAGGAGAAAGCTTTTCAGCTGCTGCTAACCCCAGGCATGCATAAATGGAGTGCCAGATTTTGCATTCCAACCCACGGGTTGCAAGACACTCAGCCTGGCGAGCCCCAGGGCTGCCTGCTGCACCAGGGACACTTGCGACCAATGTCTCAGCAGTCAGACTCCCGGACAGCTTGGACTACTCAGGCTGCAGGAGGGAGGGCCTGCTGCAGGAGGCGGTCTAACCCCAAGATACCGCAAGAAAACAGCCAAGTGAGCAAGCAGGTGTGGCAGGGATGAACCACCCTGTGTTGAGTGACCCCAAGGGCCAGTTGCCAGCCCCAAACGAGGCCTGCCTTGTCATGTTAATGCATCAGCTGTTTCACCTGAGGGCTGCCTGCTGCACCAGGGGCAGCAGATCATCGTGGTCGTCGACACGGGCCACGCGGATCCTCAGCTGGGGCATCACAGCCCCGCGGCTGCACTCATACAGGTGGCACCCACCGCTGGGGGCTTGAGAGGCAGGCGTGAAGTGGCCTGCAAGGCCCGGAACTGCTGCGGTGAGGGGCTCGCTCTGGGTCAGCAGGATGGTCTTCAGGTGGGGCATCTGGATGAAGGCCTGCCTGAGCATGGCACGCACTGCAACAGCCTGCAGGAAGGGAGAGTGCTCTTTCCAGCAAGCAGAAATTGCATGAAGACAGGCTCGCTGCGCTGTGGCACACACCGCAGATACCTGCAGGCTGGAGGTGTGCTGCCTGATGCAACATTTCTGTTGTTTCCAATTAAATACACTTTATGTGGGGGTTCTGGACAAGAGCATGGCGCACGGCACCACAGCCTGCAGGCAGGAGAGGTGTTCTCTGGGTATGCAGCAAGGCAGGGACCTGCTGGAGGTGGCTAGCACCTGCAGGCAGATGAGCAATCCCTGATTCACCAGTACTGAGTCAGCAATGCTTGTGGCAAGGCAGAAGCACGACTGTAGCTGGCTCCAACAGGTTGCAACTGCTGAAACAGGGTTTGCCAGTGCAGGCGTCAGTAATGCTGGCGATGACCCATTGATGGTCAGCCATTGGCGATGGCCCAGTCGTGTTGCCGACAATGCAGGGGCCCACGGAGCAGCGAGGCCAGCCCCCTAACTGCATGCACAAGCGGGTGTGGCAGCCAGTCTGGTGAAGATTGGGCCGTGCTCACATCATACTGCAACACAGCCAGCAGGATGACTGGCAGCGGAAGAGGAGCGAATCAGCCTTGGTTGCCTTAGCGCTGCACAGCCAGCCAGGACGCATGTGTGTGGATCATTGGCCGCAGAAACAGCAACCACGCTCCCCTGACCTCATAGTGCCGCACAGCCAGCACGATGCGTGCCCAGCCAGTGCTGGCTGCAGAGAAGCCCAGGTTGTCTGCTTCGGTGGTGGCCCAGCTCTGGTCATCCTCCGGCAGCCCTGGGGAATGGAAGCTGCAGCATGCAACATGCAGAGGCCTGGCCACAGGCTGCTACAGTGTCTGACAGTCAGTGGCGGCAGCTCTCAAGGTCATGGCAAGGAGCCATGTGGATAGCTCGAACCATGGCATGGCCATACAAGGCTTTATGGTGTGCAGCCTGCGGTGAGCAGCGAGCGCAGACGCTGCACAAGAAGGCTGCAGCATGCGGGCAAAGGCATGGGATGCAGGCGCTCTGCAGTTGCAAAAGGCAGATGAGGAAGGCTCTATGGAGTTGACGTCTGATGTTATGCATTCACGTGACAGTTCGTCGCCAGGCAGGGTTGCGTAAACCCCAAGGAGGCAATCACGGCAGCAAGCTCACATGGCGAAGAGGCCCACAGGAGTTCTCTTGCCAGTCTCTGTCGCCGTCAACACCAACAGGGCGTTTTCGCTGCAGCACAGATTGCTTGTGGTTGGCAACTTCTGCTCAGGATGCAGCCTGCCTTGCAGACCTGAGCAAACAAATTCATGCAGGTGTCCCACCTGACCCAGGAAGCCTTCTTTTCCCCTTGCAGCACTGCGCAGCCCTTCCCTCTGCATCCAGGGCCTTCAATAAATTCAGTCTTGCATTAAGGGAGCTGAGCATCTTACAGTATATCGAGCTCATACCTGACACGTAGCAGCAGCTGGTCCAGCTCGGATGCATCAGTGACATGCACATCCAGGGCCTGCATGTCGATTTTCAGCTCACAAGGAATGGGCAATGACCTTATGTTGCGGAACATAGGTCATGAGGGGAAGAAGGAAAGTCATCTAGGCGCCAAACCATCGCGCGCAACTATTGATTGAAACACCTACAGTGGTACGAGTGTGATTTCCTTGTTGGCCTCTTGATGGCGTTTGGGGAGTGAGCAACCTCGTGCTCTGCAGAGGTGCAAAGCAGGCTCCTGGAACCCTGAGGCAAAGAACCGGTATGGCGGCCAGACATCAGGTGAGTGTCTGTGTAGCTGTTTTGCTGCACCCAAATTGATTTGTACCTCAGAAACTTCAATGATGCAGGGGCCACACAGTCCAGCCTCCATGAGCGTCCTGGGACGAATGTGCACGTGGCTTGCTGTGCTCAGCATCGTGGGTGCGGCCAATCACAGGAGCCTTGACATCGTGATAGCCAAGCACCACAAGCCCACCAGTGTGCTCTTGCCATGGCTCAAAAAGCTGACCATGCTGGAGGCCGTCATGGACATGTACACCACGGTTGTCATCTTCAACAAGGATGAGGAATTTCGTCCCAACATTGAGTACGACATGCGTCAGGAGCTTGACCTGGCGGTGCCTCTGCACGTTCAGCAGCTGCCAAATGTGGGGAGGGAGACCGAGACCTTCCTGAGATACATTGTCCATCGCTACACTAGTCTGCCCACACATGTGCTGTTTGTGCAAGATGAGGCTCACAACGTCGACCACCTGCTCAGCAGTGTCCAAGAGACCTTCAGGCCAGACACAGAGTACCTTACCCTCAACTCATGGAAAGGAAGAGTGACAACAGATGGTGATGCCTACCACACCTTTGAGCACCACATTGTGCCCTACCTGTGGGCTGTTAGCACCCAGACACTCTTCCCTCATGACGGATATCTGGCCGCGTACAATTCCCAGTTCCTGGTGTCTAAGAACAGAATCTTGCACAGGCCTCTGTCGGCCTACAAGTTTTTGCTTAATGTCCTTCATCAGCCTGATGCTGACCCCGTGTTGCAGTTGCCAAGTGCACATCTGGCCGGCTATGTGATTGAAAGGCTGTGGAATGCACTGTTTGATTGCTGGGATGTGGAGGACCTCCACTGTGTGACAGGCCACTTGTCCTCATCAAGCATGCCACAGCCATGGATTGTAAATCCTGATCCAGCTGCAGCAGATGCCACTGAAGCTCCAAACGATCACTGAATTGAAATTGACGAACTAATGATTGCATGGCATACTTGAAGGGCTCACTGTATGACATGAAGAGCTGAGTAGCAACTATATAGTGGGACGAGAAATTGTGTGTATGCCTTACTGCTGGCAGCAGTTGGCCAAACATGCACTCCCTGATGCCCTCCTTGCACAGCAACAAGCCTTTGGTAGAAGGTTTCATTCTCTGGACACCCAGGCCCTGAAGATTCATCTTCTGCCGGAAGGCATGGCTGTGAAACTGTTACAGGCAGATATGTCTGTGCAGCTCCTCTATGTGCAACTAGTCAATGCCCCTAGACTTGTTGCACATTTGAAGGCAACAGTAACAAGGCACACTTGATGGAAGCATCATCAAGCAAAATGCAATGGTTGTTGTAGAGAAGTACGTAAGTTCTGAAAGGGCAGGGACGTCTGGCATACGGCAGCAGTGGTGCACAAAAGTCAACATTTCAGCAACAGAAGCTGCTCCTGCTCACAAACAGTCTGCAGGGTATGATATTATGCTGGCAGACAGGCCCAGCGTCAGCGGCGCCCATGCTCAAAGTCAACCCTGCTGCGAGAGGAGCCGCCAGCATAGTCTTCATATCGTCCCCCTCCACCGCCAGCCGCCATGGACCCCCCCTTGCCAATGTTGCCCAGTGCATTCTTGTTGCGGGTGTTCTGCTGGGACACAAAGTCCTGCAAGGCAGCAGGCACAGTCACTGGTCATGATGCAGCCTGTGCAACGTGTGCCTTTGTGTGGAGAACTCTCAGGCAAAGGCAGCCTGCAGCATGGGCAAGCAATATGCTGGTGAGGTTCCTGCAGGACCCTGTATGGGCAGGCAATTTGGTGCAGCAAGGGGCCTGCAGACTTAGTATGGCTGATTAGCTATTGTCAGAGGCAATGTGCAATCGTTCACGACCCAAAGGAGCATGCGCAGGCCAGGGCCTTCGGTGCATGCTACTAGGACTACATCCTCCACCGAAAGGAAGTGCTGCTGTGGCTCATGAAAGGCGGTATGCCTTGAATTCAACTGGATTTGAGCAGCTGCCAGGGCATGGCAACCGCAAACCCACCTGCAGTGCCAAGCCTCTGCAATTTTGAGTACTCCCCTCCGTCAGGCACAAGGGAAGCTATCATGTGGCAGGCAACCCAGCATTGAACAGAGCCAGCCTGGCTCAAGGCTTTGCAAAGCACCATGCATCACCCCCGCAGCCACACCAGGCGCAGCACCATTTGCACTCTCAAGGCCAGAGGCACTCAGGCCTGGTCTGGATTCAGTCAGGGCCGCAGCCTCTCACAAACCCTGTGTATGACCCCATGTGCTGTTACAGATGCTGGTGTACACCCCTTTGGCAGAAGGGGGTACATATGCAGCGGTGGGCTTGCAGCAAGTGGCAGGCCTACTCATTGTGTGGGCATCATCTGCCCTGCCTGGTCTGCCCAGAAATGAGCTGCACCGACAATGCAGCCGACCTTCACAGTCAAGGCCTGTCCTCTTCCTGCTTCTTCTCGATCTGAAGGAGCACCTGACTTGGAGCAATGAGTGTGGTCCACCCACCTCTCAGGACACAGGGCACGCAAGCACAGGTTGCAGATGAGGATGACACTCACACAGGACTCCATGGCTTGCTAGCAGCCAAGCACATGCCTGGGCGCCCACACAGGCAATGTCTTCTCCAGAATCTCAGCACCCACCTCCAGGCCAAAGGGATCCTCCTCCTGGTCCTTCTCAAACTGCACCGGCCCGCCACCGCCGCGGGTTGCCGCCCCATAGTCAACCCCAGCAAAACCCCTGTCGGGCTTGAAGTGGCGCCCCTCAGCTGCGCCGCCACCAGCTGCCAGCTCGTCGTCTGTGGCGGCCTTGGGACGGTACAGGCTACTGCCCTTGTCCGCAAACAGGGGCTTGTCGTACATGTTGTAGGCGTCCTCTGCCAGCAGCCCGCTGGCCACACCTGCACAGGTGGTTACATTGTGGTTGAGGAATATGATATGGCAATGGGCTTGTGCATCTGCAACCGCGTCACCGGTCTGAGCTGTGTCTGCAGGGCAAAGCAGGTAGTGGCCAAATGGCGTCAGAGGCAGCAGCAGGACCACTCCATCGGCAGGCTACATCACCTGGCGCTGGGCTCCAGCCTGGCTGAGTGATCGCGGAGCATGCAAGGCAAGGCCACCTTTGACGAATAACTCGGTCAGCACAAGTCACAGCATGGCAGTGAGCTGCACAAAGAACTGCTGCAGTGCCTCTGCAGCACGTGCAGGCGGAGCACAGGCACTGACACCCATCGATCAAACAGATCAATGCGCCCAGGTCATGCAAGAGCAAGCCCAGTGCCACAGGGCTCAGAGCTTGAATCTCCTCAAACTGGAGCCCAGCCGCACACCTCCCACACCCTGGAATCCGCTGAGATACCCTACCCTTTCAGACGTCCATTGGGATGTCCTGATTGAGCGACCCTGTGGTCAGACATGCCCTCCCAATGTGATGTCCCAATCGAGCAGCCTCCGGTCGGACTCGCCCTGGGTGCTGTGGACCTCAGCGGCTCCCCCTAGTGCAACCTTCTGGTGACACCCTGAGATCACAATGAACACGCTGATGCTGCGCACCTGCGTCCTGGTTGAACAGCCTCTGGTCGTACATGCCCTCCCCGCTGGGCTTCACAGCCGCCTGCCCCAGCGCGATCTTTTCAGAGATGTCGCGGTCCCGGTCGCGTGTCAGGCGACTCTTCTTCACGCCGTGGCCATCTGCAGGGGCACACAGCAGGAGTTGGCTAATGTCTGGGTAACACCCAAGCACAGGAGGCCCTTGATGCTGACACTGGCTCGCATAGTTGATGTCGAAGCTGACAAGCTGTCTATCTGCAGGCTGTGTCAGCCAGGCCGCAATGAGACGTGCCATAATGAAGCTGCAGCTTGATAACACAGTGAACATAGCATGTCAGAGATCAGCGTCATTCTGCCTGAGGCTCCGCCCCGTTGGTCACAACTTGCGCAGCTGCCCAGCAAGCTCAAGACCCTGACAGCGCCAGCGCCTGGCTGACACAAGCACAGCACCCACTCATAAGGAACTACGAAGTAACTGGCAACCCTCACCACGCTCGTCGATGCGTCGCTCCCTCTCACGCTCGCGCTTGCGGTCGCGCATCAGCTCTGCACGGTGACGCGCTTCCTCGCGGTCCTCTGGGGCCAGGCGCTCCCTCTGAGGCGGCACCTGCATGCAAAGACAGCACCATCTATCTTTTCAGGGTTTGACGTGCAGGAGCAGCTGGGTGCACCAATGCGCCTTTCAGGGATCATGTCCTGCAGCAATTGCAAGACGAAGTGGCACCACACCGAGAGAGAGCTGAGGCAGCTGCTGATAGTCACATCTGGCACTGCCAGACTGCCAGCCTGGCCTGCAGCCCTGACTCACCTGCCCCATGCCCGGCGGCGGCGGCAGCTCGTCCTCAATGCGCAGACCCCCTCCGCCGTTGACGGCAGCCAGAGCCGGCGCCCCTGAGTCGCGGGCTGCGACGGGGACGGCCGCGCCGCCCGCACGTTCCCTACGGGCCTGGTCGGCCAACTCCCTCAGCGCCTTCTCCTTCTGGGCCTTCTCCTTGATGGCCATCTCCTTGGCCACCTTGGAGCGCATCTCCACTGCAGGCAGTGCAGTGCAGGGGGGGTCACTCATGGGCCAGAATCGATTTGAAGGATTTCACCTATTGACAGCTCAGGCCAAGCAGGCAAAGTCACCATCACCTGGGCCACCTTGGCAGAGGCATCAACCTGCAGGCAGTGAGCATATGGACAAGGGCCGGCTACCTCTTATTGATCAATCTATATTGGCCCCCACAAGGCTATCAAGCTGTCTGAGCGTGGCATGGCTTCCTCAGGCAGCCTGTACTGGTGCAGTCCTGCCTTGGCAACACGAGTTGCAGGCAGCACCATCACAGATGCTGCAAATCCTGCCCAACCTCGCCACCGCACAGCACATTGCTATGGACAACATTCCAGCTACTGACAACCCTGAGAGGCATGGCCGCAGCCAGGCACGCCGCTGCATGTCCTGCGACAGCAGCTGCCTGCCCAATCGCCACACAGCACCCCTGCTCCTGCTGCGCCAGCACAGTACCACAGCATAGAACAGTTTGCCAGCCAGCCCATGGCGCAGCGCTGGCCCACGCAATGGCAGCAAGGCCCCTTTGCCTGTCCCACAGCGCACTACCTCCAAAAACTCCACACCGGCCTGCTGCACAATCTGCTTGACCACATGCTAGCCCTGCCTGCAACAGCAAATTCCCGTCACACAGATGCCAGCAGCATGCACACCTCACCATCACCATGATGATACCAACCCTGCATGTGGGTGACGCAACCCATGGCTTGATGCGCCACTGGAACAGCAGCATACAGCATTTTCGCTCAACTCATTGCCCTGTCCCCACCAAATACAGTAAAGCCCATCCAAGACTGCTTGTCAAGCAATCCACTCCTCCCATGTGCAGTAACTCAAAATAAACAAATGCCCTAGCATACAGCAGGCAGCTGCAGCCTCAAGCCTATGCCCAACAACACAGCTGGTCCAGACTGCGCACCTGCTTACTGCGCCGTGCCCTCAGCCACATGCATCGCCTTCAAGCACACACAAAGGCCTGGTATGCGCTGGACATGCACTTGTGAGTAGGCACCGGCTTGACGAGGGCAAGCGGTCAGCAGGCAGGCAAGCGCGCCTCCAACCGCCTACAAATACCTTGCGCGCACAGCACCTGCTTGCAGGCTGACTGCTTGCCGTCATCAAGCTGGCGCCTGGTCATGACCGCATGTGCAGCGCACGCCCACACGGCAAGCCCACCCACGCACCTGCTTGCCGCGCCGTCTGCTCGGCCACGTACAGCGCCTCCGTGAACTGGGCAAAGTTGTCGTTGATGGCTGTCTCCTGCAGGCCCCGCCCGTCAGCGGCCAGCCGCTTGTCCAGGGGGATGGTGTACCCCTTGGCATTCTTCCAGTTGGAGATGCAAGGCGGGATCTTCCAGTCCTGCTGGTCCTTGACGCTGACGGGTCGCGGCGGGGAGTGCATGATGGGCACTGGCGGCGAGCCAGCGCCGCGGGGGACCTTCTTGTGCCTGCAGGAGAACACCAACACATTGTCAGGCGCTATGGCTGGCCCATGACCGCTGGAGCAGGACAGGACCTTGCTGTGCCTGCACCTGGCAGCATCGCAAGCTCACCTGGGTGGGTGGAAGGGCACCAGCATGTGCTGAGGTCACTGCTGAGAGTTTCCGCAGCTGGCTGCTGACACCACAGACCACCCGGGTGAGCTTGATGCGTACTGAGCCAGCGTCATACTATAGACAATGTGCGCCACCTGCTCTCACTAGCACATGCACCATCCAGCCCTGTCCAATGTTGTGCAGCTCGCCTGAAACTTGGGAGAGCCTAACGTGCCAGCATGTTCAGCACTACTGGGACCCTCTGCGACACCTTTGTCTCCCCACAACATACACGAAACAACCCATTTGTCAGAGCAGTGCATCTTCCTCAGCCATGAGCACAGCTTGCCACATCGAGATCCCTCTGCGCCACCTGCTCTCACCAGCACACGTAACACTCATCCCTCTACAAGTCAGCGCAGTGCACCTGAACTTGGGGGGCTCCATGGGGTCCACTGGCATGTCCTGCATCTTGATGATCCTCTGGCCCGCCCCTGAGTTGTACTGCTTGCCCTGCTGCGCAGGAGTGTATTTGATGTACTGGGCGTCCCCTGGCTGCTTGGGCAGCTGTTTGGGCTGCTGGGCATGCAGCTTGGTGGTCACCACAGCCAGCAGTGCAGCCTCAGTCTCCTTGGCGGTCTGAGCCACCTCATCCTCATCAGGCTTCTCGAAATTCTGCAGGGCACAGTGCAGGCTTGAGGAGGACAGAGGGCAGGAAAGGTGGTGCCTGAATGATCTGTCGGGCCATCTCATTTCTGTGCAGCAAGCTCTGGCAGCACGCCGCGCGGGCCCCTCACAAATGCTGCACCTATTTTGAGGAAAAGAAACTGATGCGGGGACAGAACTAGCTGAGCAAGAGATAGAAGCATCTGAGCAGGGCACACGCAAAGCACCTTGAACAAGCACCTTGAACACCTCGAGAAATTCGTTCTGCTGGGCACACCACAGCCTTCCTGCAATCAGCTGCCAGAATGGCAACATTACACAAAGTTGCCTCCTGCCCATCTGATGGCTGTTTGCTACCAACGTGGGATCCCTGCAATCAGCTGCCAGAACAATGATGCACAATATGCACCTGTCCAGCTCTGTAAGGCTGTGCAACTTGAATACATCGCCACCTTGATGTCCCTGCGTTGAGCTGCGACAACATTGCCCAGACAGGGAAAGAATTTTCTTTCCCACCTCCGTAAGGCTGTCCAGCTTGGGCACCAGTGCCTTGTGATCAGAGTACACGATCTTGTCTTGATTGCGGCCCTGTCTGACGATGGCATCATAGTTCACATCCCCATCGGCATTTACGGTGACGGCCAGCGTGCCTGTGCTGCTGGCACCACTGCCCCCTCCTGCCCCCCCCTTCTCCTTCTTACCCATGCCCAGGGGGTATTGAGCCACCTGCAACGCAGGTGAAAGAAGCGATGATTCCCCAGGCCCAGCCATATAGCTGCAGCGGCACATCTGCTGTTGCCTGTGAGCCCTGAGCCACAGCAAGTGTCAGGTCAGCCAGCGCCAGAAATTGATCAGGCTCTCGATAGATATAATGCTCAAGGCACATCCCTCCTTCTTGGCCCATTCCCAGCGCCTACAGAGCATGAGAAACGGCAACTCATGGACGCTACGACGGCGTCCCTTGCCCAAGCGGATGCTGAGTGTCCTGCAGATGGGATGCAAGGTGTAACGGTGTCCTGTGCTTGCAAGGTTGCTTGTGAAGGCAAACCCACGATGTGCAGCAACCTGACTACACATGCGGGTAAGGGACGGCAAGCACATCACAGGCAGAGTTGGTAAGCAGACTTGATAGCACAGGCGGAGTAGACAATCCACAGCTGGTTCCGGCTGTAGCCCCGCAATCGCCGGAGGCGCAACTGAGTAAAAGCACTTCTCAGCACAGCCAGCACGAGACCCCATCAAACCTGCGTGCCAGTGTGCATCAAGCAGGTACGCTGCGGAGCTGGCAGACAGCAAGTGAAGCCATCGGCTTACCTGGATCTCTGGGAACGCACCCCCATCACCAAAATCCTCTGGTCGCCTAGGAATGTAGCGCTGCCTCTCCACAGAGCCATAAGGAGGAGGCTCCTTGCTGATGCGCGAGGCCAGTGCTGTGCTGGTGGGCAGCGCCTCAGCAGGTGGCACATACTCCCTGGTTGGAGCAGGCAGGTGAGCCAGCATCGTGGCCATGGCCCTGCCTGCACCATGCATGAGCAGTCGTTGACAGCAAGCATCAGCTGGTAGCGGGCAGTCTCTTAACCGCTCACCTTCTCTCAAGCACTGCAGTCACTCTGCTGAGATATTCAGCAGAGCCAGCTTTTGCAGCCTGCCCTCGATCTGCAAACTTTCCGTTCCTTTTTTTTAGAAGGAAAGTGGCACATGCTCCAAATTTCCAAGTGTCATGCTGATCCCTTGACAACTCCCTCCTGCTGTTCTGCATGCCTGAAAATGAGCGCAACTGGTGAGTGTTGACTTGCTCAGCCACAATGGTTTGCTTGAGCTGTGTGTCCTGTCTGAGGCCTGAAAGGCCATGCTGCAGGAGACATGCTGTGGCAGGCTGCACTGCGGGCCTTGTTTCCACACTGAGCCTGCACCCTTTGGACGTCATCAAAACTCGTCTGCAGGGTGAGCGGATGGATGCTCCTGCAGTGCTGCACTCGGTGTGCCAGGAAAGCCATTGTGCTATCTGAACCATGACAGTCCCCGCCCCGCGGTGCAGTGCAGGACGGCACCCCTGGTGCTGCGCCAGCTTATCGCGGCACGCAGGATGCAGTCAGATCAATTGTGCGCCAGGAAGGCTGGCGAGGCCTGTACGCGGGGCTGGCCCCAGCCCTGCTTGGCTCAGGTGCGGGGACTGCTGCCTCACATTGTCTCCCGAAAAGGGTGGCGACCTCCAACAAGAGGTGAAGCTGGCGAGGGTGGAGGTGGCTGCATCCACTGCAGGTCCGAGCCGCTGTGACCATGGAAGCGCTGCATGCACCGCTGATCACCTCGGCCCACAGATCTCAGCCAGGCCGCACACCATGCAGCTGGCTGAAAGTGCATGGCAGGGAATGTGCGTTGCAGACACCCTGCTGTGCCTCACCCTGTGATCAGCACGACTGGGTACCCATGCCCGCTGACCAGGGCAGCACATCTCAGGCTGAGCTGGGAAGCCATGGTAAGGCACCCACTAATCTGCATGTGCAGGCAGGGTGGCCTTGTTCACAGATTGTTTGGCTGCAGGCATGTCCCTTGGCCACCACTTGACCTGGCTGCCAAGCTGCAGCAGTTGTCTGCAGCCAGTTGAAGTTGGCTCTGTGGGATGCAGGTGTGTTCAGGCCCTCTATCTTGAGGCTGGGGAGCTGCAACACTCACTTGCATGCCCTGGGATGCTTGGACATCTAGATGCCTGTGTCTAGCATGGTCTGGCTTCTGCGACCATTGCTCTGCATGCTTGGGATGCAGGCATGTCCTGGGGCCTCTACTTTGCCTTCTACAACAGAGCCAAGGACCGGTACCAGCGCTGGACCGGGCAGTCCAAGCTGGCCCCCCAGGTCCACCTGCTGTCTGCAGCAGAGGCAGGCTGCGTGGTAAGTGTGCTAGGCATGGTTCGATCTTGCCTGTTTTGGGGCCCAATGGCCTAGCGGGTTCATTTGCAGAAGGAAGGGACAGGCGGCCTGGTGAGGTCCTTCTGCTTACCATGCCCCAAGACTCTTTAGCTTGCTTGGCCTCTTTGATGCTTGTGCAACAAAGTGTTCACGGTCGCAGCTATCTGCACTGCTGCCTGCATGATCTACCTGTATTGGCTGGAACACCAGAACCCCTGCTGAGACCCTCGAGACATCTGGGCGGCAGCCCAGCTCAGCTGCCTATCAGTTCAATTGATGCCCCAGGACAATTACTAAAATGCTGCATTCAGGTCGCAGTGTGTCTTGTAAGCCCCAGGAACACCCCTGCAACCCAGGATCTATGCTCCCGTCCGGTGTCTACTTGGCATGCATGGGTGACCGCCACTGGTCGTCGTTTACTGTGCAGTTGGCCGCCGCATGCTGCCTTACCCTGCAGGTCTACTTGGCAATCAACCCCACTCTTGTCAGCACTAGTGGCACTTAGGGCCCCCAGTACCCAGTCTCTGCTGCATTCTTGGCTGATCATCAGGTCTGCAGGTGCACCACCGGGAGAGCTCACCTCGTCCAAGCCCCCGCTGCAGGTCTGCCTGGCGACAAACCCCATCTGGGTCATCAAGACCCGCCTGCAGCTGCAGCGCCGCGCGACTGCAGCAGCAGCAGCCGCCACCACAGGCCCCCAGGCCGCCGCGGCCCAGAGGGCTGCTGCCATGCCAGCGTACAGGGGGCTGGTGGATGCAGCGCGCCAGATTGCTCGTCAGGAGGGCCTGCTGGGCTTCTACAAGGGGCTGGTTCCCTCCCTGCTGTTGGTGCGCCAAAAGCACTCATACTTTGCTGCGTGCATGGCCACCACCATCAGAATGTATCTCCCAAGCCCATGCTGGGACAATGCTAGACACTGCATCCAAGCAGAGCTTGCGCATAAGGCGACCACAATTGCTTCAGTCTTGACTGGCTGTGGTCTGGAGGGGCTTTCTGTGTGTATGCAGAAAGCTCTCGCTCACAGGAAGCTTTAACATTGGAGGCTTCCCATGCGCAGAAACATGCAGCAAGCGGTGATGTTTTGCATTTGGGTCTCAGGACTCACGACACTAGGGTCGACACCTGAACGTCTTCCATGGCAGTGTAAAGATCATGGCGCATGAGGAGCTGACAACCTGAGCAGCAAGGGCATGGTCCACACATCTGTTACAGCTTCTCTCAGGTCATGACGCCACAACAAAAATGACAAAGCTGACAAGGTGTCATTGCACTTCCCTCTGGCGCTGCTCATGCAGTGTGTATGATGACCTGAAGGCCCACCCCATGTTGCCCACCTCACACGTGAAATAGCTGAAGGCACTTTGCGCCCTGCAGGTCTCTCATGGTGCCATCCAATTTATGGTGTATGAGGAGCTGAAGGCCCTGACAGCTGGCGCAGGCGAGTACGCTAAGGACACTGGCAGGTCCAGCTTGTCAGCCTTTCAGATCTCACTGATGGGTGCAGCCTCCAAGCTGGTGGCCTCAGCCGTCACCTACCCTTCTCAGGTGGGCAGTTGAGTCAACCTTGAGCTGCTGTCATGCAGAGGGTCGCTGCAGGGGCAGGCTGGTGCCCGTGGCAGGTCGGCAGTCCAGGTCTCGGTTGTTGGCGCTGCCTTCAAGCTGGGGCCCTCTACTGTCCGTTGTCCCTCTCAGGTCTGCATTCTGCTTAGGCAGGATCATGCAGGTCCAGGTCTATGTGATATAGGCAGCCTTCGGGCTGTTGCCATCAGCTATTCCTGTTGGCAGTCTGTATATTGGTGGGGCATCTTGGGTAGCATGAATTGGTACAGTTGCTGCAGCACTGGAACTGCATGTGTGGCAGTCCTCGTTGACTCTATCATGCCTTGCTCCCATGCTTAGGTGCTGACATTGGCACTGTCAGGTTTGGCCATTGTTATGTGGCCATGAATGGCCTCCTGGAGGCCTGCAGGTGGTAAGCTTGCAGCTGCAGCAGTGGCGCGGCGCCCTTCAGTAACAACGAGGTGGACCAACTGCATTGTTGTTCCCACCCACTCTCCCTTTTATGACCTGCAGGTGGTGAGGTCGCGCCTGCAGCAGCGCCAGGGCAGCCGTCCTGTGCAGTACCAGGGGGTGGCCGCCACCTTCAGGCTGATCCTGCAGCGGGAAGGCATAGTGGGGCTCTACAAGGGCATCGTCCCCAACGTTCTGCGGGTCATGCCACAGTCGGCAATTACCTTCCTTGTATATGAGAAGTGAGCCCTGATCTTGGCTTGACTGGGAGTTGTTGGGCTTTGCTTGTCCCATTTCTTGGGTGAAAAAGGGTGTACCACCTGCTCAGCTGTTGGGTGTGCTATATTGCTGTTCCCTGACGGTCAGGTGCTACGATTGGGAATCAGCAGGTTGTGCGTTTGTGCTGGTTGGTGAGGCACTCTGCAGGACTCTGCTGAAGGCCTGCAAGGATGCTGCACACTGCAGCACTTGAGACTTGCCCTTCACAAGTGCTGGGCGCCCTGCATCAGGTCACATTCCTGCATGTTGTGAGTGCTCAGGCCTCATGCAGCTTATCAGCACCCTTGCTGTGATGCCAGCCCTCTGCCCTTAACAAGTGACACTGGCCTGCATCCTGCAGCAGTTCCTTTGCCTGCCGCTGTGGTGCAGAATCGCATGCAACTTCATGTCCTGTCTTGTGAGCCCATCTTTGTGATGGTGCAGGGTCATGCAGCTGCTGGACAGTGAGTACATGCATAGATGGACTCAATCCATCACCCAATGACCAGAATGCATGCCCACAGCTATTGCCAATAAAGCTCAGAACTTGCGACGGCTTGGTATCTACGATGATAGATGTCTGCCTTCTGACAGATTCATTATTCGTCTGGTATCAGTGTCTGCATGGCGTGATTCAACAAGCCATTCTGTGAATTGCCACAGTAAAATTAGTAGGGGTCAGGCCGGGACTGGCTCATTCTCCAGCAGTGCCGCTGCCTCTGGGCTCTGCACAGCCAGCGGGATGCAGGCATAAACAGCTGGGAAATGGGGAGCTTTGGTGCAATACAACTTTTTTTGCTTGCCACTTTTACACTAGGCCAAGTTTGCATTCAGTGCCCTCTAGCCAATGTATGCTCACGCCTGATGTCAGGGTGACTCCATTTGGCAATCAACCCTCGCACATGCTGGCCACTCAGCCAGCAGTTGACCAACACATCTGTTGATGCTCACAGCAATACTGATGAGGGTGCAGTTCCCTGGCACTTCTGTGCAATCTGTCCCCTGGCAAGTCCTGTTAGGGTTCTAGCCCTCCATCTGTGCCCACGTTGGCTGCACTTTCAGGCCATGCTGCTGCCAGTGTTTGTTGTGAAGGCTCTGTGGTGTCCTGCTGCCGTTGGCTTACAGTCCCACTCAATCACCACCTCTACGTGATCCTGGATACAGAGACTTGGTCACTCAACAAGCGAACTGCTGCACCATTGTCTGCCATGCCCGTGCCGTCACATGAGGCCACCAGAATCAAGTGAAGCACTTGACAACTGCCATGCAGGATACGCTTTGCACCCCAGCAAGCATGCATAGCTCCTGAACCTCAGATAGTGTCCCTCTGTGAGAGGCCTCTCTTCACTTTCGACTCACATGCATTCAGAACCAGAGATGCAGTTCACCAATAGCTGAAGAAAAACAACTTTAAAACCAGACCCAGGCCCAGATGAAGGGCTGCAATGGCAAGGAAGATGGGGGTCGCCCTGCAGGTCACATAAAATACTTATGCAACACCTTTGGAGCACGTGATCTTGCAGCAGAGCCGAAGATGCTCGACAGCTGCAGGTGGCTCACTTGGCGCCAGCCGTGTCATAGATGGGTGCCTTAAAATTGGTGAGCAAGAACAGACCAGATGTGAAGGTTGCCACTGCCACAAGCACCCATCTGAGAATCTCATAGGGGAGGATGCAGATGAATGATACAGGGATAAAGATGCTGAGGGCATACCCTGCAGGCAGCCAGATCATTGTGAGGTTTGAGAGGATTATGCAATCAGTTTTCCTAGACTGAGCACCATGACCTTACCAAATAAACACCACACTTGAGCCAGGCTGATCTCAGACTTAAAAGCCCATCTAAGGCAGGCATACAAAGCCAAGCCAACTAGTCCCACATAGCCATAGAACAAAATCGCGCTGTATGTCACCTGCAATATTGTAGTTCAGGGTTCAAGACACAGTGTGTGCAATGAGCTGTGGCCTACTGCTCATTGTACGTTCCAACCCACTGCGGCAGGCCCAAGCCTAGTGCAATACTTCGCAGTGCTGCATGTCATTATGTGAAGCGAAGCAAGCTCAGCAACAGTGCAGAAGGCTCAAGGCACTGCAGTGCGACGCGAAGCTTCACCGCATGACACAGCAAGGTCACAGACTCACTTCAGATATGGCTCGAGACCAATGAGCATTCAGCAATGAACCCTAGACAGACCTTCACCTTGCCGGGACCCACCATGTTGGTGTGCAGGGTGAATGCCAGCTGCAGCAAGAGAACAGCAGCAGCCAAGTGCTCAAAAAGTTGAGAGCTTCATACCCTGAAGCCTTTGCCCGTTCTGGCCACAGGGCAGCACTAGGCACCAGCCATGACATCTGTGCTGCTGGGTGACACATATTCTGTGTACCCAAGAGAGCTTTGGAAGCACAAAACCACTGTGTCTGTAATGTGGTGACGCATTATCTGCTGCAGCAGCGGCCCAACACATTCACATCACCTTGCAGGCACTCGCTGTTGACTACTCTACCTCGCACCGACACATTGTGACTTGCGCCCACCTTGTTGACATCATAGTACCAGGCGCCAGCTGTGGCGTCTGTGCTGGGGTGGCTCTTGCGATAGCTCACATAGTTGGCGTAGTTCCCTGTGACAGCTGTCACAAAGACCAGCGTGGTGGCCACCCAGAAGGGCCCATACCTGGCAGCCACAGTAGGATCTGACTTTCAGCGACATGACAGAATAGCGTCGGGCTGATGTGCCAGAGTGCAGCCCTGACAGGCCCATGCCATGCAGCCAAGACAAATGGAGGCAGTCGGAGGCTGGGGGCCAGGCAGCACTGAAGTGGCCACACACCACACATAACAACCCATATCTGGCAGCCAAGCCAACAGCAGCACAGTCAGGGGCTGGCAATGCTGCTGCTGAGCTCTGCAGCAGCTGCACCAGTTGCGTGAGATGCAGATTGAATCATCACAGGCTGCGTACATGCAGTGCCACCATACAGTGGTTGCCCAGCCATGAAGCAGTGGCTCACGCCTGCTGATGAGTGATTTGCAGATGCATGTTCAGCAAGCACAGGGGTGCCTTACTCTCAGGCCTGGCTCGTGTACCCAGCCCACAGCCATACTGTCAGGGGGAGGCCTTTGGGGCCAGTGGCTGAGTCACAAGCATGGCATGTGCACCTGACACCTGATTTCACAGTCCATGCGGAATTCTGGGGCAATGCCTGACATTCTGCATTCTTGTTCCAGGACATGACAGCACAGCCAAGACATGGGCTGTGAGGGCTTGCAGCCTGTACATTCACAAGCAGCAGATGAAGCTTCTGACATGGCAGGCGTGACATGCAGTGTCTCGCAGTCTGCTTATGCTGTTTCGGTCCTTGCTGAAAGGCCACACAGGAGTCTCTGCAAGGGCCATGTGCTGAAAGATGCACATGTGCAGGATGCAGTATCTCACAGGTCTGCATTGTCAGTAGTCTTGTCAAAGAAGTCTGCCTTGTAGGACCCGATGACCGAGTCCCCCACTCGCTGCAACACATCCTGCAGTAGCAGCAACACAAAACCTTGAGAGCAGACAGACAGGCATGGTTAGGCGAAGGGCCTCACTGTATCAGCACGTTCTGCACTGCAGAGTGGCTTGGGCTCACAGTGCTGTCCACTTCTCATGTGAGGTTCAATGGAAGTCTTCCCACAAGGCAGTCAGCTCCCTGCACACTGCAGCTGAGGCTCACATTCGTGTCCACATTGAAGTACTTGCGGTAGGCCTTCACGTTGAGGAAGAAGTACTTCTTGTTAGGGTCGACAGGGTCCCCCTCGCCGCCATTTGCCCCGGCCGTCTGCCGACTGTGCCCTTGCATCATGCTTGTGTTGTCCGGGTAGGATGTGACTGCAGGCAAGGGCATGCTGCAGTCGAGGACGTCTGCGTCTGCACACGGGCATGGTCTGGGTAGGAGTGGGCTACAGGCAGGATTGGCATCCTGTCCTGGAGCATAGCAGTTGCCATCAGCCACACAGAGGCCCTCGCATTATGCAGGCTGTGCCTGGGTAGAGGGTGACTGCAGGCAGACAAGGCACGCTGCTTCCTATAAGCAGTGGCTGCAGTCTCAGCCATCTTCCATCTGCAGGTAAGCTGCATATGTGGAAGCATGGCCAGCAACATTGAAAACTCACTGCTCTGCAAGCTGGCAGGCACCTAAAAGCAGGCCAGTGCACATCTCCGCGGTGCAGATGTAGGCCTTATGTCCTGCAGGGCTGGGGACTGTCAATCTCTAGGCAGGCCGGCCATGACCAAGCAGCATGCACGCCCTGCAGGGCCTTGACACCATTCTGAGCAGGTGGCTTAGAGCCAAGCAGTCGATATGCAGGCCCCGCATCCGAAGAGCTGTGGGGCTGACGCCTGGGCAGGCAAGTCACAGCCAGACAGTGCAACTAGCATGCATGGGTGTGAGGCTGACCCTCAGGCAGAAAGGCCACAGCCAAGCAGTGCACATGCAAGTTCCCAGGGCTACAAGCACAGAGGGCTAATCTTTGACTTGCTGCAAAGCCATCTGCAGAGAGGCCCCATTGCTGGATTGCAGCAGGCAAGCCACCTTGGCAAACATGCCCTGGCCACAAAGTCTGCATGCAGGACCTGAGGTGTGCAGAGCCCTCACATTACCTCTAGGAACCTCCTGCCCCATCTTTCCCTGGGGACTGGCACTCTGGTGGAGCTGCGAGTCTGCACACAACATGAAAGTCTTGAAGGCAAGTGCAAAATTGCACAGCTTGCGCAGGCCTGACGGACTACAGAAGCTATGAACAAGCAGTATGATCTCAAACTTGCACAGTGCAATCTTGCTCAGCCTCAGCAGGTAGCACTCCTGGAACAACCAGCACAGCCTGGCAGACTGCCGGGGTGCCCTTGATGGGCAACATGTGCAGCAGACAAAGCCAGTGATTGCCAGCACCGCGGATCATTCAGAGGCTGGGACTGATGGCAACAGCAGGCCCATGACAGTCAGTTCAGCTGCATCATGGGTGCCCTTGAAACAACAGCACTGCATGGTGTGGCTGGGCGCCAGCATGTCAGGCAGACGCAGCCAGCACACAATGGCCTGTGCGACCGCCCTGAACATGCAGCACACAGCACTGCCTGGCCGGGCACCAGCGCATCAGGCAGGCACATCTGACGCTCTCCAATCTGTGCAGTCACCTTGCCTTTGCAGCACAGCGGCTGCCTGGCCGGGCGTGAGCATGTCAGCCAGACAACTAGACACTCAATCACCTAGAAGTGCAGCAGCAAATCCTCGCATGATACAAGACGGCAACACCTCCTGCCCTGTGCACTTACCTTGGAACTGCAGCACCACATTGCCTGGCTGGGCGCCGGTTTGGATAGTCACAGAGCTGTGCTCTGGGACCGGCACCACCTCTGCATGCCCCGCCAGCGTCCCTGCGAAGGGATTGTCAGAGTCCCGCAGCCTGAAGGGATCATCGTGGGCATTTGTCCCTGTAGGCTGGTAGTCGCTGCTGTGTGTGGAGTCTGGAGGGTAGTAGGTGCTCTGCAGACAGGCATGACAACTCATGCCATGGCATTGCTACCAGCGCCTGGCCAGGAACACTCTGGGAGAGGCAGCGTTCTCTGGGAATGTGTGGCCCCGCAGCCTTGCCTGCACATTGTAGTTCTGCTGTGGCGACCCCCGTGAGGGAGAACTGCTGCCCCCCTGCAGATGGTAGCAGGAAAAAGATTGCAGGCATTGGCAGGTGTGCCCAGCCGGCATGAAACATGCACAATGATGGGCCTGATGTTCGCACCTTCCATCCCTGCGACTCCATGCTTCTGGATCAAGCTCTGCTCTGTATAACAATCCACGCTTCGAGGCTGATCAAAGGCAATGCCAGAGGTGATCAGCACCGTCTGAGTTGCAGGTAATGAATTTCCAAGAAGAGGAGTGAACCCTGCAGGGCACTGCTCGCATCACAACCCATCAGCAATCATGCTGCGCACGCTGCAGGGGAGCAAGCGGCCTCTGTCAGCCTGCCTGCAGAATGCCATCAGCACCAGTGCGGTGGGGCAATCAGCTGGCAACGCTGCGGTGGCACAGAGCTCCTCAGGCGGTGGCTTCCTGAGCAGCCTGTTTGGGGGAGGCCATGCAAGACTGCAGGTGCCTCTCACGGATCCATTGCCAGGGGTGGAGAACCCATACCTGCAGCATGCCCCCAAGGAGGTGCCGCCCACAGAGCTGAGCACCCTGTCCAATGGCATCAAAGTGGCCTCAGAAGACACTCTGGTGAGTGCCATGCTCATGCATCTCTGATGATGTACGCACATGCAAGCTCATGTGCCGATTGGCACCTGCAGTCAGCATGAGGACATCCCACCGATTGCGCAGACAGCTGCGCCCTTTGAGCTCCAACTGCAACATGCCGGCTTGGGCTGCCTGTTGCCATGAATCACGCCTACTGTTGTTTGTACCTTCACCCGGTGACCAGGCTGCCTGTAGCACATTGGGAACAACTCCTCCTCTCTGCTGTATGCAGGGCCCCACAGCAACCATTGGGCTGTATGTGGAGGCCGGCAGCGCCTGGGAGGCACCACACCAGACAGGTCAGTCATGCTGGACCTGAATGAGCACTGGTATGGCCCGCAGCAGCAATTGCTTACGCAGACTGCGCCGTGGGGATCACACTCCCTGTAGCCCTGATGCACTCACCAGGCAGAGACGTTGACAGGAGTCCAGCATGCTGCCCCCACTTGCTGTCAGCGGCAGGCGCCTCCTCATGAAAGCTGCATGTGTATCTGCTTGCGGGGGTGCGACGCTGCTCTTCCCCGTTCCCTTCGGCTGCTTGAGTGCATCTTGCTGTCCCCTGCATCTGCGCCTGCCACCGTACTGGCCTCAGGGCACACCACCGGTTACATTGCACCGGCCCTGCTGCCTGGCTGCTGCAGGCCTGCATTGCGCTGGTGCCCGCATGGGCGCCTGCTTTGTATGTTAAGCTGCCTCCCTTCTATCCTTTGTGGCGGCTGCAGGTGTCTCTCACCTGATGGAGTACATGGCTTTTAAGTCCACCCAGCACAGGAGTCACTTCAGGCTGGTGCGCGAGGTGAGCCATGGCCAGGCGCAGGTGAAGTCTGGGCAGCATGTGCGCTGCAGCTACCTGGTGTATGTTCAAAGTCTACGCTGACCTGCAGTTGCTGGCCTGCTGCATCTGCATGACAGTACGAACTCCTGCTGAGGACTCAGCCAAGGCGCTTCCTGGTAATCGTCGCCCTGTTCTGTGTGCGGGGCGCGGGGCTGTAGCAAGCAGCAGCAGTATAAATAAGCAAAGCATTCGTCGATCAAGAGAGTTTTAGCCAACAGCCACCTGATCAAGCGGTCTTGTTGCAGGTGGAGGCTCTGGGTGCAAATGTGATCGCGTCGGCTTCACGAGAGCAGGTTTGACAAAGCGTCTAGCAGCAGCATCATTCCCACCTGAATTTGAAAGACCTCACTCCGCTTGACTTCTGCCCTGCTGTGCATGACGATCGTATGTCAGCTCAGGAGGAGCTTGCCAGTTGTCAAGGCTAGACACAAGCATTTGGCATGCCATGCCTGCCATCAAGTTGCCTGGACACCGTCTTGAGGCATTGGGCGTGTGTAAAGGATACTGTGTCTGTGACAGCCTCAAGCCCCACTGCTGTTATGCCCTGCATGCCACAGCACGCGTAGTGCACCACCTGAACGGTGGTGTGCTGTGGTTGGCAGCTTGTTGACAACATTGATGCTTTTGGCAGTACAATGCTCAAGGCGCCGACCACCATGCCCACATTCCTGCAGATTGTGTACAACATTGATGCCGTGAAGACAAATGTGCCTGAGGCTCTGGAGATCCTGGCAGACAGTGTGCTGAACCCTGCCTTCCTGAACTGGGAGGTCAGGGACGCCCTGGCGCGCCTCAAGGAAGACCTGAAGGAGATCGAGGGCAACCCCCAGACCATGCTGCTAGAGGTGCGTGTTTCGTGGGGCATGCTGAGATGCTCAGGTGGCGCGTCTGAAGGAGGATCCAAATGCATCCAGGGCAACCATGCTGCTGGAGGTGGGCCTCTTGAGGTCGTTTTTGGGGTGCTGACGATTCATACTATGCAGATGGACAACCAAATGTGTTCAGAGCATTGCCCTGGGAGGGGTTTTTTGCAAGTTTCAGGGGGTGTTATAGGGGCATGCCGACGTGCTCTGGTGGCCTGCATGGCGCCCTAAGTGCAGTAGTGACAGCAGCTGCGCTGCAGAAAGGCTGCCACAGGGTGGCTACAGGACACACTGCTTAGCCTGCTGCGCAGGTTGGGATCGGTGTGCATTTGGTTGGGCAGGCTGGTCAGGTGGCCGTCGGCAGCATGCCCCAGGTGGCAACTCCATAGAGAACTGTGGCTAACCTGATGAGCAGGGAGCTGCAGTGCACAGGGCACGTATATGCTCCATCATGTCCGGGTGCTGCTTGATAGGACACGCACACAGGACCCATTTTCTGTTGTGCCACTTCCCAAGCGCCTGCCTGGCCTGGAAGTGGCAACGGCAAATGATAGGAAGTGTCCACACACATAACAAGCTTGTTTGCTGTGCTGCAGGGCATTCACACAGTGGCATACACCGGCGCGCTGGCCAAGCCTCTGGTCTGCCCGGAGAACAGCCTCAGTGCGCTGAACGACGAGACCCTGCACGACTTCTTCACAGCCAACTATGTGGCTCCGCGCATCGTGCTGGCGGGCAGCGGCGTGAAGCACTCTGCCCTGAAACAGTTGGCAGAGCCCCTGCTGACCGGCGTGCCAGGGGGCCAGGCCTCAGAGCCTGCCAGCAAGTATGTGGGCGGCGACTACAGGTGAGCCACTCAGAAAATAGCTCTGCAGTGCTCATTGTGGTCACCGCCATTCTTACAGTGCCGGCCAGCAGCACCCTCATGGCTGCTGCTGTGTCCCTCATAGCTCCCAGGCCTGCTCCAGCTCACGTATGCAGCACAGCACTAGTTGGAGCCCAGCACTGTTGAGGCATGTCGCTGGGTGCGGCAAGGTCTCCGGTGTCCCTGCCAGCTGCCCACGAGAGGCCTGCCTGTGCTGGGGTCCTGCGTGTCCGTGCTAATGGCATGCAGCCTGTCCAGGAGCTGCAGCTGTTTGGCGCAGAGGTCATACCTTTGGGTGGGCTGCAGGAGGCGCTGCTCCCTCCCTCCCTTTGGCTGAGTGCGGCCACGTACGCACCCAACTGGCAGCACCTGGAGCCTGCACTGCTGGCCTGACACTCTGTACACAAGGCCCTCCCTGCAGGCATCACCTGACGGGCATGGCTTGCCTCTCCCTGCAGGCAGTTCCTGGCTGGGCCCATGACCCACTTCGTGCTGGGCTTTGAGTTTGCTGGCGGCTGGCGCAACGTGAAGGGCGCCTGCTCCTCCATGGTGCTGCAGTACCTGCTGGGCGGCGGCGGCTCGTTCTCAACCGGCGGGCCAGGTGTGTGCAGCTGCTGCCACACTCGCACTGTGCCTACCTCATCCGCACAGAATCGTTACTGTTCAGCACACTGCTCCAGTATAGATCCATATTCTTGCATCTCAGCATATCGAGTCTCGAGCAGCGCCTGAGTCCCAGCTGCGAGCGCAGTTGTCTGCTGTACCTCATGTTGTGATGTGCTGTCTGTGGCCTGCTGCACAGCCTGCTCTGGTGATGCCACACTGAGCATCACTGGTGAATCAGGGGCCGAAATGTGCAGGCCTGGTACAGCCAATCTGATGCTGTCTCAATGTGCCCAGAGCTGCTTCCCTGTGCTACAAGCATCTTACCCTGACCTCCTGCAGGGAAGGGCATGCACAGCAAGATCTACACCAGCCTGCTGAACCAGCACAGCTGGCTGCACAACTGCACCGCCATCAACAGCATGTACAATGAGACAGGGCTGTTTGGCGTGTTCACCTCAGCAGAGAGCCAGTACGCCTCCAAGGCCGTGGACGCTGTCTGTGGAGTGCTGCAGGTCAGTCGAGTCAGATTACAGCTTAGGGTCTGCGCGCTGAAAGTCTGATTTGAAGCTGGCATCATTCAGCTGAGGAACAGTACGCTGCCAATGCCTCCGGCAGATACAGTCTGCGGAGTGCTGCAGATCACTTGTGTCGGGCATCTGTGCTGGCACCATGCAGCTTGTGGCTGGTGTGCCTCTAAGCCCATGGACACAGCTGGCGGAGTGCTGCACCTCATGCAGGTACTTCTGACTTTTCTGGGGTGCTAGCAGCAGCTCCAGACAGATGCAGAGCACTGCAAAGGCAAAGGCTGTGGACAACGTCTGCGGAGGCGGGTCCCCACTTTGTGCTGGCACCAAAAATTTGAGTGCAGGGGCTTGCGGTGTGCTCTATACAAAAGGAAGGGAATGGCCCTGTTGGTACTGCTTAAGCATCATCCTGCAGATGGCTTACAAACTCAGCACGCAAGCGGCTAGAAGCACAAAAGCTGGCACTGGGGTTGGCAGTGTGGCTTTGCAGCTGTGCTGCAGAAGGGGAGCAGCTATGCGGTACCAGTCCCACAAGCATCAATTCTCTAGCGTGACCACATGGTCGCTGATGTGCAGGATGTGGCCAAGTCTGTCAGCGATGAGGAGCTGCGAAGGGCCAAGCAATCTGCCATCAACGGCGTGCTGATGAACCTGGAGAGCCGGGCAGTGGTCTCAGAGGACATCGGCCGCCAGGTGCTGGCCTATGGCAAGAGGTGAGACTCTTGCGGAGCAGAAGCACATGTTGGACTGCAAGGAAGCCCGCCTTCAGCATCCCTTTGTATGTGAGCATGTCACAGTCGACAGGTGATTGTTCAGGCAACAGGTGAGACAGGTGCCCAACATTGTCTCCTCTGCCCTTGTCCTGTACCAGCATTTATGGTCGTCAGGTATTAACCTCTGCTGGTGAAGGCAAGGTGTGAGATTGGGACACTGCCACATCTACAGTGCCGCTACATGCAGTATCTGAGGCAGCTCAGCAGAAGTTTTGTGCTGCACTGTCCATGCTGGTGCAGGCATGTACAGTGTTGGCACCTGCTAGCCTGAGCTTGGCAATTTTTGATATGCTCATGTGGATTGCTCTGGCCTGCAGGATACCTGTGCGGGAGTTTTTGACGACCATTGAGAAGCTGTCTGCCGGCGACATCACCAAGGCAGCCAGCGCAATGCTCAAAACCCCCGTGTCCATGGCCAGCCTGGGCAATGTTGTGGACATCCCCCGCTACCCTGAGATGCAGAAGCGATTCTCATAGTCTGAATTGACCTGCTCCATCTGTGCTGCCTTGCGTCCAGCCTGTGGAAGTCAAAGTCAACCCTTCAAGCCTCTAGGTCAGCTGGGGGCGTACATGATTCTGAGCAATCGAGTGGGCCTCACCTCAGCAATCGGACTGATCAAGAGCCACAGGCAGAAGGCTTCCCTCAGATCATACTTTCTGCAACAGTGGCACCGTCGCCCTGTCAATGGCCTGCCTGTCATTGCTCACCTGATTGGCAGGACCGCCAAGCATTGCGGTGCGTGCCGTTCAGTCCGCAGTACCACTAGCAAACCATTAGCCATGTTGTACCGCGAGGAGCTTGTTGCAGCATGCAAGGCAGTGAAGCTTGCAGCAGAGCTGTGCACGGTGCGCTGACTTGCCTGGCAAGAGGTCCTGCAGCCAATGCTGGTTTGAACAACAAGTTCTTGCTGTGCCAACAGGAGATCCAACTTCAGCTCAAGGAGTCAGAGCGGACAGACAAGAGCGATGACTCCCCTGTCACCATTGCTGACTACGGTGAGCTTGCCCAGCTTTAGACACTTGAGACTGCCACATGCGATTGAAATGTACAGGGGGTCCACAGCCTGGCGGTGCAGGTGCACAGGCGCTCGTGGCATGGAGCCTACAGCAGACCTTCTCTGACATCCCTTTCCGGATGGTGGCTGAGGAGGACTCTGCAGACCTCAGGTGAGGCCTTGCCTCCCAGACAGCACATAGCCACTGTCACAACCCGCTGGCCTCCTCACACGATGACGTTCAGAACATGGCGCAATCATCTGTTGCTATGGTTCAGTCCCTGCATGTCCAGTAGACGGCGGGAAAAGGCAACCTTGAAGCTCTAGACTTACAGGAAATGCTGCAGCTGCTGCCAGCAGGCTGACAGGCAATGCTTCAGGGTTCAGTGCCCTCTGCTGGCAGGCGGTGCTTGACGGCTGTATGCCATGAGCTGACAGGCACTGCTGCAACTGCTGCCTGCAGGAAACCAGAGGGCCAGGGTATGGCACGAGCCATCACAGATGCCGTGAACAGCGTTCTGCCTGGCGCCTCTGTGACTCAGGAGCAAGTACTGGATCTCATTGATCAGGGAGGTTCAGATGGAGGGTCTCAGGTATGCTAAGGGCTGGCCTGAGCATTGACAATCCTGTGCTGCATGGGGGTGTGAGGGTCAGCCTGGGTGCTCGTTCCCCCATCGCTTTCTCAGCAGCAAATTGAGCATTGGCTGCCTTGCGCTGCATAGGAACCCAATGGGCTAGCCTGGTCTTGCTGGCCACCACCTCGATTCTGCGTTGGTCTCAGGCAAATGTATGCTGATCAGCGCAGCCCGTCATAGGCGCTGGTGTGGTAGGCAACAAAGCGCCTCAAGCTTGCCACGCACCAGCCGTGTACCCTGCCATCGTCTTTGCTTTCAGCCAGCGATTTTGCCCCCTCCAGACGTAGTGTTGGACCTCACCCGTAACATGGTGTTCAGTGGCTGTCCATTTCCCAGAACAGCAATGTCCACATGCAGGGTCGGCACTGGGTCCTGGACCCCATAGATGGCACGAGGGGCTTTGTTGGCATGCGGCAGTATGCCATCTGCCTCGGCCTGCTTGATCAGGGGAAGGTGGGCAGCCTCTGCTCATCAGATCCAGTGTTGCCTGCTGCTGCTGAAGCCTGGCATGCTTGTTGCTGGACTTGTTGGCAGCCCTGCTTCGCTTTGTCAAGTCCATGTGCACCAGGCTTGCTGTGCACAGGCAACCTTTTGAGCAAGTCTGAGCACCATCAGTCGGGAGATTCTGCTTTTCCAGCACAGCAAGCCATGCCGTGTGGAGTGTGGATGTCAGCTGCAAGCATCCGAGGTGCTGCTTTGCCACTGCAGAGCTGCCAGAGGAAAGCCACCTGCTAGCAGTCCAGATGGGCAGCTGCACTTGCACTGCGTGCAAGCCCATTGCCCACCATTGTATGCTGACTGCGGGGCCCACTACCTGGACTTTCGCTTCAAGAAGGCAGTTGCATACCCGAATCATTGGGATAGGCCTTTTGTAGAACCAGTTCCACTGCCTGGCCTACAGACAGATCTGGGTGCTTTTGCATGCCCCAGACTTCCTCACAAGGCCATCCTCAAAACCTTTCGCAGGACCCCTCGCAGGCTCCAACTGTAAAGGGACCTACAAGGCTCTCACATGCCCCAATGGAGCTCAGGAGCCCATCTGCAGGACCTGTGTCCCTTCCTGTCCTCAGGCAGTGCTGGGCGCTCTCGCCTGCCCCAACCTTCCTCAGGAGCCCATTCAGGATGAGGATGGGCAGGCAGGAGCAGCAACACGGGTGGGGAGCAGGGACGTAGGCTGCCTCTTCGCAGCCATCACGGGGCAGGGCGCCTTTGTGGGACCCCTGAGAGGGGACAGTGCAGGCGAGCGGGCAGCCCATCCTGATATAGTGGCGCAGCGAGCACTCCGTGCTGCTGCAGCAAGCACGGGCAAGTCCACTTTGTGGGGCTTTACAGGTGGTGCTGCCGATAGCAGTCTCCTTCATGTGGCCGTCAAGGGGCAAGGGGATCCGCTGTTAGCCCCATGAGAAGGGATGGTGCATGCCGACAGTCAAGGGAGTAACGTCTTGGAGCAGCTGCTGAGCTGGGAGCTCCTCGAGGGCAGGGCAAACTTCTCGGACATCCAAGCTCACATCGTCCTTTTGCATCCTGCAGGAGACTTGCCAAGCACTCCCCTCAAGCTCACTGACAGGACAGACTTCTCAGATGCACGATTCATGGAGTCCTTTGAGAGCAGGCACTCCAACCAGGGCTTCACTGCCCAGCTGGCCAAGGAGCTGGGGGTGACAGCGCCACCTCTCAGACTGGACAGCCAAGCAAAATATGGTGAGGCACTGTGGGCGCCCCTCGGGGGCCTTTGCATTGCTCTCTCTGTCTGACATGATGCCCTCCTGTGAGATCCCTGTTAGCAGGTAGAGACAGCTAAGCATGACATGCCAAAGTGATCCGATGTTGTTGTCTGCTCCCCAGTGCAGTCTGCAAAAGCCCAGAGCGGCAAGTGCTTTGCTGGCCGTGCTTGACGCTTCAGCTGTGGTGTCCCATGATATGCTGATGAGCAGCTGCATATGCCCAGGGAACACAGCCGTGACAATGATGACTTCAATTTTTTGAGATGCTGCGTGAGTGCTGTCTGGCTTACACTCAGCACTAATGGCACCAGTGACAGGTTTGATACTGCTGTGCAGGCGGCCTTGCCTGCGGTTATGCAGCCATTCTGCTCGCTAAGTGGCTCTGAGCACCTTTGGCACCCATGGCTGCTGAAGCCCAACACAGTTCTGCTGTTGCAGGGGCTCTTGCAAGGGGGGATGCAGCCATCCTGCTGAGGTTCCCACACAAGGGCTACCGCGAGAAGATCTGGGACCACTGTGCTGGTGCAGTCATTGTGGAGGAGGCTGGCGCCAGGATCAGTGATGCCTCAGGCAAGTGCCTGCCGCTGGGATACTTGTGGGTCCAGCTGGTACTGGCTGTCTTTTGTCCGGCGGGCATGCAGCACAGATTTTTGGTGCATGAGGACGGTCCCTGGTGGTAGGGACATCGAGACATATGCTGCTGCTGAGATCACGCTTGCACCTGCCTGCTGCTGGAGATGATGGGGGCAAGCTTCTGCAGACAATGCTGTGCATGAGGTCAGTGCCTGCTGTTGGAGGTGCTGCTGGTGCAGAGTGTATCTTTGGGAGAGGCTTAAAAATATTCTCTGCTAACATACATATCTCATCCTGCTCACATGATCTGCAGGCAAACCCCTTGACTTTGGCAGCAGTCGGTGGCTGGACATTGACCAAGGCATTGTCACAGCGACACCTCGCTTGCATGCCTCCATTGTCAGTGTCATCCAGAAGATTGGTGCTCCCTGACAGTATCCTCAATCCAGGCAGAGCTGTAACTCTTCCACTGACTTAAAGTTCTTTGAAAGCTTTGCTGCTGAACATTGACTTACTTGGTGTTTGAAGTGATGTGTTGTGCTGCACCACTGCACAACAATCCTGCAAATCAAGTACTTGACTATAAGTGGGCACACCTCCATGAGACATGATGTGTCGGAGAGGCAGAGTTCTGAGAGAGGCCACTTGCATCACTGTGCATCAAGAGATCTGCAACCTGCTCCCATGCCTTTCATCAGCCAGCACAACTGTTTGTTGCCAGCGGTCACTACAAGACTCTGTGGAAGTGAATTGCAGCCACCTGGGTTAGCTCCTCGGTAATACACATGAGCCGATCCAGCGCATTGCACAGCCAGGCTGTTTGCGCCGTTGACGGCACTGCTGCCACTCTGCAAAGGATGCAGACGGTCTTCTGGAGCGCACCTGCTGCTGCTCATGCTGAATCTTGGTCCAGGTGGTGGCATATGCACCACAGTCCATCAGCCAGAATTTTGCCACAGCAGGCATGGCAGTGCAAACAGGTTACCTTGCAGGAGCAATGCCACCTACACAATGCTCTATTCCCTGGCAGTTTGTGCTGGGAAGGCAACCTGCCATGCATGCTGCAGGATCATTGAGTGTCGGATGACCTCACGAGGCCTCTGATCAGGCTCGGCAGGCAGCAATCCGCATGGCCCATGCTGTGGCAATAATCCAGGGGGGGTGAGGGATCCGCAGTCAAATGTTTACCTTTTGACTATAAAACCTTGGCCAACACAAGGCGTTGTATTGGGGACAATCGCAGACGTTCTCCTCATCTCCAGGAGGTATTGGGCCATTACCGGCTGCAGGAGTCCGCAATCCCGCGGGAAAGCCAACTGCAGCCCCTTGGACGCCTGGGTGAACGACAGGTAGCCCTGTGGCTGAGCTTAAGCCACTGTCCTCTGTGTTGCAAGCATCGATGAGAACAGCTCACATGCGCCCAGAGACCTTCTGCATCATGGGAGGTCAGCTGTGGAGGACAGAGCCAGATGAGCATAGAGAACAAGAAGCTCCTATTGCTGCAGCAAAGACTAGGCGCTGGGAGGGGCAAGAGTGGACACTGCCTGCTCCCAGGGGCTGATAGCACTATGAAGGTGCGCTGTGCGCACTATTTCTGCCTGTGCTGCTGCCAAATCACGCAATGACAGAAGTGAGCTGCATGCTGTGTCACTTCATGGCCCCTTCGGCAAGCAAGGGCAGCCTTTGCCAGGACTCCCTGCGTTGTCCGCCTCTTCACCTGCGGACTGCCTTGCTGTGCAGCCTGCAGCAGCTACAGCAATGCAGCCCTGAGGCCCACAGCACTTTATGGCTTCATCTGCCAGCGACGCCACCTGCTGACCCTCTGCACGGCGGCCAGAGCACCCTGGCCTCGCACATGGTT